>LNAC01000262.1:2006867-2080254 GCA_002007465.1 Ailurus styani | reverse complement strand
CTTTGAGGACTTCAGTTTGTGGTGATAATAAGCTTTTTATCAGTGAGGTTGCCTTACGGACAGGAGAGAAGAGATGGACATGATAGAATTTATGAGGAGTGAACTGACCAAAGAGAATATATTCATTAACTGTGTAGTTCAAAACTGTGTTTCAGCAAATACACACACATATGTGTGTGGGCTGTATATAAATACATTATTTGTGTGTATGTATATTTAAATCCATATATAGGAATGGCAACTCAGGAAAGACATTAAACTAAACTAGGAAACAGATCTGGATTTTAAAAAAAAAGTTACATGGTATTTGTCTATACAGAATTTTGGCTGGGAATTTATGATGCCTCCTCTTGGCAATGGATAAATAATACATGCCTGCATACAGAAGTGAATACATGTATGCGCACATACAACACAAACCTAAAACTTTTCTAAGGCTCCATAACACTAATAGCAAAGATCTTCAAACTCTCACATCCCTAAAAAAAGAAAAAGGAAAAATAAAAAGGGGCTAAACAATAGATTTTTAAAGGAATGAGAAGAAAGGGAGTTGTAAAGATAACTAAGAAGTTATCGTAAGAAGCCAAGCTAGAGAAAGTAGGAAAGTCAGGATGGGGAAACAAACCAGTTTTTCTTTCAACTCTTCTTTCTTCCTTCTCGCCTCCTTTCCCCCACGCTCCACCCCCACTTCCTTCTTTCCTTAATTTTAAGAGGAATAGACTCTAACTTTGGTAACTATATTTTCATAGACTTTTCATTATGAGCTCCCCAATGAGAAAGAATTTAACCTCCAGGTTGTCATCACATCCCTTTTGCTAAACCAGAGCACAACAGGTAACATCTTGCCGTTTTGTACATGATAAAATCAAAGCACATCTGTGGCACTGGTAGGTTGGAACCAGAGCTTCCTGGCATAGCTTTTTGGGAACTCCATTGCGTGCATGGTACATGACACACCCACACATGCACCACATCCCTCCTGTATGTATTTCACAGGGCTGAGCAGAAATGACCAATTCTCTCAGTACGACTCTCTTGACCCTGTATGTTTGACATCTTTGACTGCAAAACAAAAATAATTTTAATTTTAGCTTTTAGAATCACCTACCACTGAATAAGCATAACTTGACTTTCTTATTTTAACCCTCTTTGATTGCATTTTCTAAAGCCCACATGCACCCTGTTTTACCCACTAAGTATTGGGGAGGAGCAAGTTTCGTTGGGCACAGGCTGCCTGCTGCTGGAGGTGTCTTCTCAGGAAGGCTGCTGAGGCAAAAGTTGTAATTTCTGCTGTCACATCCTGGAAAATGTCTCTCATTAGAAAGTAAATGCCAGGGTGCCTGACTGGCTCAGTCAGTGGAGCATGCCACTCTTGATCTCGGGGTCATGAGTTCAAACCCGGTTTGGGTGTAGAGAATACTTAAATAAATACATAAATCTTTCTAAAATTTTTTTAAATAAAAAAATAAAAATCAAAAGTAAATGCCTATACATTTACATAGTAAAAGTATAAAAATACACATGGGAAAAATTCACACCAACTGTAAAATCATGGCTATCTTGGCAAGACAAGAGAGGGAGATGAATGAGGGGGAGATAAGTCTTTAGTGACTTGTTATGCTTCATTTCTTATAAAGAGAGAGACAAAGCAAATAGAGCAAATCTGAATGGGCATCTGTAATATTGTTTTATATACCTTTTGATGTGTGCAGTATTTCATAATTTAAAAAAAAATTAAGCAAGCACCCTTCACATAGACAAAGTGATTGGAGCCCTCCATATTCTTTACTCCATCCCACCAATCTACTTACAATCACATATCATCCTTCTGTATCTTTGCATATGCGACTTCTCCCTGCCTCCCTCTACTGTTTTCCCAAGTAACTCCTCTTCACCTTTCCAGTCTCAACAGGGTATCATAGTCTCTAGGAAGCCTTGTCTGTCTCCTTGTCCCCAATTCATATCTGGGTTTGGAGGCTGTACTCAAGTCTCAAAGAACATTGTGCATATTTGTATCATGGTATGTGTTTGTATCCTGGTATACCATATTTGTATCATGGTATGTGTTACACTGTTGTGCAAACCACTGGTTTGTTTCTCTGACTTCCAGGACTGTTACCTCTAGCTGAGCTGTAATACTCCAGTGAGCACCATTTACACAATATTCAACCTGCACAATTATATAGGTCAGTCCTGCCTTCTTCCTCCCAGAGAGAGACCATCATTATACCCCTATGCAGAATACCTTGTCTAGTCCAAATGCAGAACAGACACATATTCACATAGCAAACACTTGTTTAGTGAATGAAAAAATGAGCAGTCAAGCAAACTCTAGTTGCCTTGATGAAGAAGTCTCTAGACAGTGGTTCTCAAAGTGGGGCCCCTGCACCATAGTATCTACATCACCTGGGAACTTATTAAAATGCAGATTCTGGGCTCTTCCCCAGACCTACTAAATCAGAAACTCTGGAGGTGGAACCCAGGAAACTTTAGCAAGCCCTCCAGAGGATTCTGATGCACCCTTAACTTTGAGATATATTAACTTAGACTGATCAAAACAAAAAGCAGAGATTTCACATTATGTCAGTTGAGTCTGGAAAAATAAAGAGAAGTTGTCTAAGGAACAGTAAGAGTGGGGGGGCAGGCAAAAGAAAGCATATGAAAAGACAAAGGAGAATGATACGTAATTTATAAGTTGATTGTTACAGATGGAATGAAGAATTCAGGCTGATGGGACAAGAAACTGATAATCAGGTGTTAGGTCATTGAAGTTTGTTTAAGGTATTTGGGTTTTAATCTGACAGCAGTAGAGAGCCATTTTTTAAAAATTAAGCAAGGTAGTGACTTTATCTAGTTTAATATTTCAGGAAGAGTCCTATGGCAAGGGTGTGATGGATGGGATGGAAGTCAACTTGGCCACTATGGGCCACGTAAGCAGCTATTAATTAGCCCAGGTAGAAAATGATGAGAGATGAACTGAGGCAGCTCTTCTGGGAATGAAGAGGATGAGATGGGTTCAAGAAATATTACATGAGCAGAATTGACAAAACATGGGAATGATAGAATTCAGGAAACAAGGGAGAAATCATCAAGGATGGCTCCTGGGATTTGTGTCTTATGCAATGGAAGTCCATCTGAACCTTTCACTGAACTAAGAAAGACAAGAAGAGGAGGAGATTTGGGGGCTGGGGTAGCAGCTAGAGAAGGTGACTTTGACTGGGACATGTGAAGTCTAGGGTGTTTATGAAACATTCATACGGAGGCATCAAATGCTCATAGATACATCCTGGGCTGGAAATTTCAATTTGGTATCTAGGTAGTAATCATTTATATATCATTATAAGCAATGCTGCTTATAATTTTGTCTTAATAAATTTTGTCTTAATATCTGATGATTTCCATAAGAGATATTTCTAGAATAAAGGTTGTTGATAAATATAACCAGATTATTTTATAAAAGTTAGATCGTTTCATGCTTCCATTAGCATTGTAAAAGAGAATCTCATCACATCTTCACCAACATGAATTAATCTTCAGAAACTGGATATCCCAATAGTGAGGTTGCTTTGAATTTACTTGATTACTTATAAGGTTGGAAAGATTTCACTTTTTGTTGACTTTTATCCAAAGATTATTTGTTCATGTCATTTGTCTATTTTCTATAAGACATTGATTTTTTAAAGCTGATTTTTAAGAACTCTTTATCTCTGCCAATCTCATGCATTACAAATAAGTTTTTCAAATTTCTCATTTGTCTCTGCTCTAGCAGACGACTCTTCCCTCTGCCTAGAATCCTCAAGTATTCATCAAGTATTCTTCAAGGTAGCCAGTAAGGGTACCTACTGCCTATGTTTATTTGAATGGTATCACTCTTGAGGTCCACTCTGACCACCACATTTCAAACTTCAAGTACCAAACAACCACAGCTCTTGGTACTTCTGATCCCCCCACTCTTGGCTCTACTTCCTTTTTTCCCCACACTATTTTCCGCCTTTTCCCATACAATGGGAATTATTTATTTTGTTAATTGTCAGTCTTTATACACTACAATAAGTACCTTAACAGCAAAGACATCCAAACCTTTGTCTATTTTGTTTATATATAGGCATAATCTCCCAAACACCTAGAAAAGTGCCTGACACATAGTAGATGCTTAATAAATATCTGCTAGATGAGTATTAATTCTTTTTATATTTGTATCTATTGTTTTAGAATTTCAAAATTTAATTCATATAAATTAGTCCTTCCTTTGCAATATCTTCCATTATTTTCATACTTAAATATTTCCCCATATAACAATAGCTACATATTTAGTTATATTTTCTTGAATTTTTTAAATTTCCTTAAAAGAATTACTCTTTAAAACATCTAGGATTCACTAGAGCATATAGTGTAAGATGAGGTTCTAACCAGGTATTTTGCCCCAAAACTGTGAATTTCACCTCACTTTTTTAAACTTCTTCCTCTCTCTGGCATTAGTTTGTAGTCTACTTTTTAAAAATCCTGTACTAAATTCATACAGGAGGGTCTGGTTAGAACTTAGATGAGTTCACTGGAACCTAGAATCTTCCATTATCTACTGGTGAATGTTTTAAACCCTTGCCATTAGGACCTGCCAACAGTTTTATAGCAAGTATGTCATTGAACTTGAAGTAAAACTCAAATTTCTTAATTCCTAAATACATTCATTAGAAGTAGGAGAATGAGGGAGGGCTTTCTTTAGCTTTTACTTGGATGAAGAAAATTTATCAGAAAATGTTCACCTCTCACAAAATGGACAAATCACCTAGTTTAAACACAAATTTTTGCAACTGTTGTTGTCAGGGTTGTGTTGACTTATTTTAGGAATATCTTTAACAGCAACCATTTAAGAAGACCACATTGATTAGACAGCTTTTTCTTGAAATGTGAGCTCATACCAATGCACAGTAATTTCTGGTTTTGGATTGTTCTTTCTATTAATAATAGATGGAACAGCTAGTCACTAGCACCCTTTGGGCAAAGTGTTGTCAAATATTTATTAAGCTTTTCTCTATGCAAAACACCAGGCTATACCAGTGGGAGGCACAAAAAGCACAGCCAATTATATTCCCCAAAGAAACATAAAATCAACTGGGGATTCAAGATACATATGCAGGCAGAGGTAAACAATAATCTTAGTTATTCATTATTATTTATGTTTTTGGCAAAATGAATGGGGCAGACTCCATAGTCAAGATATTACAAGAAAGAGATAATGGTGGTTGTAGTGACCTGTGAAGGCTTTACTGCAGGGAATAGAATTTGAATCAGGCCTCAACACATAAGCAAGATTATAGAAGAGGAGAAAGGAAGAGGGAGGTCGCTGGTTCTAAAACCTGTTTCCATCATTCAGCAGTTGTGTGTTTTTACTCTGTGTTTTCATTGTTGCTGTTGTTATAGGCAACGGGTGGTGTCATTACTGGACAATTGCTGTCTTGTGGTTTAATACACATCTAAACAGCGTTTTATTTCTACTTTAAACATTTATTACACTAACATAGCTTGAAGTTGAAATGAATCAATGAGGAAGAGCTAGCAGGGATGGTGATACTTAAACTGATCATCATAAGACTGCAGTAAGCATGCTCTCTATCCTTTTAAAACCATTTGCTGTTATGAATCGAGGGTGGCCCAGCCACTTCTTTCACTGTCATGTTCTTGCTTTGAGAGAAAGCATCTGATAGGGCAGGTGTGGTGACAACCATTAGTTATCAATGCATCAGAGGGAGCTGCTCCTCTCACATCATCTGGAAACCACCATCTAGTAATTAGTATAACTTTTTTCTCACAGCAAACCTTTTTTTATGGGAGTAATGAATAAATAACAGAGTTCATCTGCTAAACTACGTATTTGGCTTCTTTCTCTTTTACTGCTTCTTCTTACTGCCTTGAAGAAGATCAAAGACAGACAGACAGACATAGGAAGCAGGAACTTAATCTACAGTCTGAAAAGTCAGACCATGACTAACTAGGAGCCTGCTGCAATCATCCGTTTTATTCACCTTCTCTAGATACTCTGGGGTAATCTAAAATATTCTCATATATATTTTATATTTCCCATTCAATAAAAAATAATCTAGTATATATATTTCAGCAAATAGACACAGTATTGGAATATGCTTATTCTAAGAGCATTTATCTCCCTGATTTTCTGGTAATGGGGATTGAGAGATAAACAATCCCGTGTATCCCAGTTAGCAACCAACAGGATACGTAGACCTTGAGCATTCTAGTCTAAGAGTGGCCTTAGTTCATTTGTATCTTGGATCTGTGAGCTAATAATTATGGCTATTTTACTAAATTATATGGTTCACACTTTTATTTAATATGTTGTTAATGGAGAGTATGGTTTTCTTCCATGAAATTTTAAAGAGAATAGAAACTGGGGGAGCCTAGGGGCCTCAATCGGTTAAGCGTCCAATTCTTGATTTCCGCCCAGGTCATGAAACTCAGGGTCATGAGACTAAGCCCCACATTGGGCTCCCTGCTGGACATGGAGCCTGCTTAAGATTCTCTCTCTCCCTCTCCCTCTGCCCACCCAACACCACCCCCACCTTCTCACACGCATACACTTGCACCCTTTCAAAAAAATAAATAAAAAAAGAGAAGTTGAAAGTAAAATTTAACATGTGTGCAGTTTTCTGTATGTGTATTTCATGATATAATAGAGGTTTTAACAGAAGTAACTGTAAGAAAACAGGCAAGCGATACCCAGTAACAACTAGTCACAGAATTCCTCTAAGGAAGGGAACTATGTTTATGTGGGGAAAATGCCCTGGCCAGTGTGTTTGGAGGTAGAACGATAAATCTCCAAGGGGTCTGGATGGAAGGTCTGCTAGAGACAAGGGGAGGTTTGGGCCATTACTCCACAAAGGGGAGGAACGTGAGGAGGGGGGCTGGGGAGAGAGAGATGACAGAAGCTTTTAGTGAAGTAACTCCTCTCTGTGACTCTTTAGATCTTCAGTGAAGAAGCTGAAATGTTTGGTGCTAGCAGGTCCATTTTCAAAAAAACCTACTTTGACTCAGATCAACATGGGGTGAAACTGAGGCAGGTCTGGTGCCCACAGGAATGGTGTCTGGGGTCACTGGGGGATTGGAGAAATCCTTTAGAATGAGTATTTCAGGCCAAGGTGGAAGGTTGATGTAGAGCTTGGACTCTTCTCAAAAGTTGCATATTGTGAGAGTTTAGAGGAGTGCATCTCAAGGTCTTATAATCATACACTCACCTTGAAGTCTTGTTGAAATGCTGATTCTGAATCAAGAGGTCTAGGGCAGAGTCTGACATTCCATATTCCTGACAGAGCTCCTGGGTGGTGCCCACAGTGCTGGTCAACAGACCACATTACGAGTGGCAAAGTGGCTCCGGTATAGACCTTCCACGTCCAAATCCTAGTTTGCCACGCATTTCTGTGTGACTCTGAGGAAACCATTTAACTTGCCTTTGCCTGTTTTCGCAGCCATAAAATGAAGATAATACCTCATAGGATTGCTATGAAGATTAAATGAATTAATATATGTAAAATGCTTAGAACAGTGAGTGTTTGACAGATAAAAGAGCTATATAATTGTTAGCTTCAGCTATTATAGGCATATTATGTTGTAAATACTTAGTCAGGTGCCTACCTTCCCCCACTCAATTGAGCCTGGCTGGGGTAGAGACTGGAATTATTTGTCTTCTCACCCCTTACCGCCCTCCATCACCTGCCAGCACCTGGCACAGTATTTGGCGTGTAGCATGTGCATAGCACTCGGTTCATATGGCGAAACAGCGTCTGCCTAGAGTCGAGAGAGGAAGAAAAATCATACATAAAAAAGATCGTATATAAGTTTCATTTTCACTTCCACTTAGTTTACATCATCGTTCTTTTAGAATTTACCTACACAAAGGAATTTAATATCAGCGTCGAAGACAGGGCAGTATACATATTTCCTTGGAATTGATAAACAATTGATGTGATGGAAGCATCTGTGAGTTTTTGTGCTTGCTCTGAATATAAATTTTTTTCATCCTTATATGATATGGAATGAGAGTGATATGTTCCCCTTTTAAGCAAACCTTACACCGTAGCATTTGTGTTTACAGAATAGATAAATTGAGTAGCAAATATTTATTTAGCAAAATTCTTCTTTGCATAACGCTTCAAGATAGCTGCTTTATGTAACTAGTTACTGAATAAACTTAGATGTGTTTTGCATCCAGCATAATCAGAGATCCAGCTGGGGCGTAAAGGGGCTCATTTGTAGAGATATTCTAGGAACAAAGTAGCTGAATCCACATTTGAAAGAACTAATAGTAACTTTGATCCACTGCAAGATTCTAAAATGATTTGGTGATAGACTCTCAGACTTAATTTCTAAATCCTCCTATCTAGATATATTTCTATAACTGGTTGTGTGATTTCTGGTGTATTCTAGCAAAGGTCCTAAGGAGAATCTGCCCCCTCTTATGTTAGCTATTGGTTTCTGGCACACAGAATTATAGAATCCTATAGATGGAAGATTTCCTAGAGATGGTCTCCTTTCTACTCCAAGTGTGCCTTAGGGTCAGTGGGGTTGGTACCACCTGGGAGCTTGTTAGGAATGCAGAATCTCAGGGATCCTGGGTGATTCAGGTGGTTAAGCATCCGACTCTTGGTTTCCGCCTGGGTCGTGATATCCTGGGTCCTGGGATCAGGCTCTGAGCTTAGCCCCAAGTTTACTTGAGATTCTCATTCCCTCTGCCTCTGTCCCTCTGCCCCACCCCACTCATGCTCATGTGCACGCTCTCTCAAATAAATAAATCTAAAGGAAGGAAGGAAGGAAGGAAGGGGAAATATGGAATCTCAGAGCTTTCTCTAGATCTAGCAAATCAGAATCTGCACTTTTTAATAAGATCCCCAGAGGATTTCTTACACACAGTAAACTGGGAGAAGGCTAAGTCCATACTCAGAACCCTTGAGTGCCACGTGGCTTGTTGCATTGTATGATTGCTGTTGTTGTCATCCTAAGAACATTTGAAAACAACACAGAGCCTTTAAGGGCATCCGTCTTGGCTAGGGAAGCGGTTGCCATTTTAAAAGGTAGAGATGCAGGATCCAAAAAAATATGCTTAGGAACTGTAGTTGCCTGAGGCCTGAGTTTGTTGAAACAAGTCAACATGTGGAAGAAAACAAGTTGGTAACTTTATCTGTGGACCTCATAACACTCATCAAAATGAATGGCATGGTTTTATGAAAATCTTGGACACCACTAGGACTACCATTTAAAGTTCTGGGGGGAATAGGAAGTGGATCGAATGGGAGATGAGTAGGCATGAATGCAGTGCTCACGAGAAAAATGCACTTATGGCCGTCTTCACCCATGATTTCCATATCTCTGTCTGAGAATGACCCATTAATCAGCACGCAGATAGCGCCTGCATTGCAAAACATGCTGGGATAGTAGGAAGATGAGGTGGAGCTAACAGCTTAAATATTTTCTGTAATCGATTAGATGCAGGACTATGTAAGAACATGAAATTACACCCACATACTGTTCAGCACAGCAGATCAAACTCCTGTCACAGGAAATACCTGTCTTTTGGTAGAATGTTCTAGATGAGTCAAAACCTTGATAATAACAGTAGAAGAGAAAAAAATTACAGTAATATTTCTTTACATCTGGACAGCTATATCCTGAAGGAATTAGCTTTCAGTTCAAAAAGCTGTGGAGAGAAGAAAAAAAAAAAAAGCTGTGGAGAGATTCTGAGCCCCCAAGATCTGAAGACCCAAAGTGGGAAACTGCCTTCCTGAAACTCCAGGAAAAGAAAGGAGCTTCAAGAGTTGCTGAAAGACTGTATACACTCTAATTACCTCTAGGAAGGGTCAGAAAACAGAGGTGGAAGCTGGACCTGGCCCAAGGCAAATAACACAATAAACTCTTTGTTATTTGATGCATGTAGATTAGATTAACCAAAAAAATGACAGTTAACACACTTACCTACTTTTCCCAGGAGCTTAAAAATCCTGCCTGAACCTATGGAAAGTATGCTAATTTGAAGAGATAAAAGGTGTTTAAGCTTCTGATACTGGTTTATTTTTCTGGCTAAGTGATTAAGGAGACTGTGTGAAATTTATACTTATATCATTGTTTCTTTGGAAATCAGTATTTCACCAAAGCTGGGGTTTTTTTTTCCTCCAAATTCCTCTCTAGTATCTCGCTTGATTCTGTTTTATGAATGTATGAAATACATTACAAAATACATATGAAATATGACTATATTACTCATACATTATATGTAGTTGTAATTTCTCATCGACTTCTGAGTTCTATTTTATTTTTCCTGCCCTTATACTATAACCCAGTATTGTCCTCTGAAAATGTAGGGTGAGCCACAAATACCAGTCACATAAGTAATTTTAAGTTTTCTGGCAACAGCATTAAAAAAATAAAACAACAGGTGAGATTTATTTTAATATTATATTTTACACAACGCAATATCCAAAATATCCCAACAATTAGCCCCAAATGCTTTCACACCCCAGCTGAGAAGCGCTGAAAGAGTCATGGGCATTCTCCAGGACCTGTCTTGTGTGGTCAGGTTCAGTGTGGGTTTGAGGCCAAAGCCCTGGTTGGTAATAAAGAGAAAATGCATCTTCCTGGGGACTCGATTTCCCTTTGGTCAGGCAGGTGTGGCAGACATAGTAGGTTTTAAGGATTTGAGGATTCTGATCATCTTTCGCTAATCTCACATTTTGGCAAAGCTTTGCAAAAAGGTTTTAGAGAATGACTTTATTTCCCCTTTTCTGGCCTTCATATGCTTACACTCTTCAAAGAGTTTTGACTTTACTCTGAAAATAATAAAGTTTTCATAGCTTTATTTTTGTGACATAACTTTCATACTGTATGACCCCCAAGATGAAGAGTCGATTCAAGGTTTATAACTGAGGAAAGGTCCCTGTTGCAAAAATTCCAATAATAGTGATTTCAGCTGAACTTTTTATTCACCCAGCCCCAAAGGGAGTTGTGCTACAGGTGTGACCTCTTGGGAAGGGCACATCTTGGTTATTACTTGTGGGTACAAATTGAGTTTACCATAATGCTCGGTCCCACAACCCAGCCAGTTCAGCTGAGCTGTTTCTTGGGTTACGTTCAGTGATGGTTGCTTTCCCTGAACCGCAGAGGGGTTATGCAGTCCATTCTCTGAGTTTTGTGTGAATTATGGAGTGTTTCCTCCCTTCCACTCCTCTAGATTTCTGGTGATTGATTGATTGATCAGTCAGTCGGTCGATATATCACTCTTCGGTGAGGTATAACACACATATGCTAAGGTATGTAAGACTCTGTGGACTTTTAAAGCAGGTCTACACCCCTGTCATCACTAATCAGGAGAGAGAAAACTTCCAGCATCCCAAAATGTCCTCTCATGCTCCCCTCCACCCCATCTGGCCCCTATCAGAACCTAACACTCACCCCAAAGGGTTACCACTATTCTGACTTCCATCACCACTGATTCTTTTTTCTTTTCTTTTTTGCCCGTTTTTGAACTCCTTCAACATGAAATTGCACGATACGTCCTCTTTCGTGTATGTCGCTTCTCGTGCAGTGGGTCATCTGTGAGAGTCACACACATTGCTGTGCGTGTGTGTGTGCCGTTGTTGTTACTGCCGAGTAACAGTGATTGTGCGACTAGACCACGATTTGTTTATTCATTCTCTGGCTGATGGACCTTTGGGTCATTCCCTGTTTGGTGCCGTCCTTTGGTGAGCATATGCATTGCTCCTGGATGTCTATCTAGGAGCTAGGTCAGTGGGTAGGTGCGTGTTTCACTGTCTGAGAAATCGCCAGACAGCTTTCCGAAGCGGCTGTGCCGCCAGCCCTCCAAGAGCGTTCTAGCTCCTCCTTACCCCCTCCAACACTTCCAGTGTCGGTCTTTTCCAGCGTGGTCATTCTGATGGGGCTGTCAGTGTCTCGCCAAATGGCTTTAATGTACATTTTCACCTAACATCAGTGAGTCACAGAAATTGTTGAAGTTTCATCAAGATGCCTTTCAATTCTTGTCTCAGGCTACACTATGTTCAACGGTTATTAACCCTTTTTCAGAAATCCTAATTCCCCTTCATTATGAACAAGATGCCTAATTGTGCAATCATTCCAGCTTTGTTAGATGTGAACACTTCTCAGCCACACCCCTAATGCGATATCCCAGGGTATCGCCCCGATCAGCGGTGCACAGGGGACACCCAGCATTGCTGCCATAGACACCTGGCAGTAAGTCTGTCGCTACAGACATAGAGCAGCCTGCCTATTCAGGGAGTCCCCAGGGAGCATTTACTGAGAACCTACTTTGTTCCAGGCACTGTGCTGAGCATTGAAGAAGTAACAGGGACCTAGGCACTGTCCCTTCTTGGAAGGCCCATAATCTAGTGAGGGAGACAGAAAGTGAGCATACAGGTATAATGCAGTATGTTCATGCTTTAGGAAGTGTGTATGCTCAGGGGGCTCTGAGGCCCAGAGCAAAGGAGCTTGGAGAGATCAAGGAAAGTCTTCCCAGGAAGAGTGACAACTTGAGTGTTACAAGAAGCAAAGGGAGAGCATCCCAGGCAAGGGAGCTGTGAAGCCAAGGCATGGAGGTCAACTTCAGCATGGGTTTTTCCAGGATTTCCAGAGCATTGGGAGTGTTAAGCCTGGTGTGGGAGGCCACTGGCAAGAGTTACAGCCAGGATCTGTAGGATCATATTGTGCAGGGACTCTTAGGTGGACATCTTTTCTGCATAATTTCAGCCTAGAAAATCTCCTCGGTGTACGTGCAAACAAAGGAAGCAAGACTTGGGGCGCCTGGGTGGCCCAGTGGATTAAAGCCTCTGCCTTCGGCTCAGGTCATGATCTCAAGGTCCTGGGATCGAGCCCCGCATGGGGCTCTCTGCTCATCAGGGGGCCTGCTTCCTCTTCTCTCTCTGCCTGCCTCTCTGCCTACTTGTAATCTCTCTCTCTCTCTGTCCAATAAATAAATAAAATCTTAAAAAAAAAAAAAAGGAAGCAAGACTTCCTTTGTCTGTTGTCTCTGAGATGTTAAATTGGGAGATGTCAAACTTCTTTCTAATTTCTTATCTGGACACAAACATATTTTCTATTAAACAGTTTACAACCAGTGTGTACTTACTTCCTCATACATGATAGCCTACAAATTATATTTTCTTGACTAGGTTTTTTATTATATGCCATCCAGACTCAAACCCCTGGGAATGGCATGGCCTGCTGAGAGTTTTCTTGTGGAATGCAGTTTGATTCTTGGCTTAGCATCTGTCCTTTTGATTGGAGGATCGAGGCAGATATTTACATTCCCAGTAAAGGATCTACTCATCTAAATCAAATCAGCCCTGATCATGTCTGAAATTTTCTCCCTGAGCAAAGCCGAGGCAGCTGTGTAACCAAATTACCACCATTGTATATAGCAAATATGTAGCATGTATCTCTTTCCATTTTCCAGGCAGTGTTCTAACTACATTCCACATAACGACTCACCTAGAGTTGGACAGTATCAGCACCATTTTACAGATGGGGAATCTGGGAAAGCAAGAGGTTAAGTAACTCACTCAAATCACGGATGGGATTTGAACCCACACTTTCATTCCTGTAAACAGTATACTGTGCTTCTGCTTCTTCATACTTGTGAAATATCCAGGAGAAACTCAGAGGAACAGAGTTCATTCAGCAAACATTTATTGAGCAACTGCCTGGTGGGTGAGTCAGCAACGCCTTTGCCCCAGGAACTCTTAATCTATTTGAGGAGACAGGGAAAAAAAAAAAAAAACTGTTTGCAATGCAGTGTTAACCCAAGGAGGAAAGTAACTGACTGTCTGAGGTACATAGGGAAGGGCAAGAACCTTAAAGCCAGGCTCAACCTTTTGTGAAAAGGAGTGAATAGAAGGGGCAGCTGTCAGTTAGGACAAGGCAAAGCGTGTCTAGGAGGTGTCAAGTGTGCTCGTGAGGTGTGAAGGTGTGCTGTGGCCACTGTGAATGTGGGAGATAGGACTGGTGGAAGTGTGGCTGTCGGGACCGCATCAGGGGTGTGGCATGCAGGCTGAAGAGTGGAGCTTTATCTTGGACCCAGCAAGAAGCCGTTGAGGGCTGTCAAGTTGAGAAGTGGTACACCATCCTCCTTGCTGGAATCCAAGAGAGGGTGAAAGTTAGCCATGCAGAGTACTTGAAATCTAAGAGTATCAGGTGGGCGACAATAAAATATGGAGTCTCAACTACAGCATGCGGAGAGGGGCATGGGTATATACAGGGGGAGGGGATAGACAGGTGAGGGGAAGAGGGAGAGAAGGAGGAAGGAATGGGGGGAAGAGAGAGAGAGAGAGAGAATGATATCTGCTGAAAGGAAGGAAGAGAAAGTAGGATGGAGGGAGGGAGGAAAACAGGAACAAAGGATGGGAGGCAAGAAAAGAAAATGTGCCAGTACCTTAAAAAAAAAAAAAATCCCACGGGGAAACGTTACTGGCAAAATCCCCATATGACAGGTATTTTGATGTATTTGCTCAGCCAGCTTTTGTTTTGGTGGTTCACCAGCAGTTACTTTCATGGCTCTGTAATAGCTCATTGAGATTACTTCTATCTGAAGATAATTTGTCAGGCTTATGTAAGACTTCATTTAAGGGGCATTGCCTTGGCATGCAGACAGCTTCCAGACCTTACACACCAGCAGAAACATGTTATCTGAAGAGCGCAATAAAACGCACTAATTGCATTGCTAGGCACGTGCAAGGGCTGCTCTGTGGGACATCTTCAGAATCATGCCTTTCTTTTAGAAAAGGAGGGGAATGGGGAGCCCATTGGAAATTGACCCAGAAGCCTGAACCTGGAAGGCTCCAAACCCATGGAAACCTTAAATCTGTTGGACTCCTAAGCCTTATCTCAAGCCAAAGAAATGATTCCCATCCTCTTTGCCAGTTAGAAGCAGGAGCATCCGTGGGGTGAACGATTTCTCTCTGTGATCCTGATGATGACGCTGGATGGAGGAGGGAGAGAGTAAGAGTTCTCATCATTCCAGGGCCCGAGAACGTGGATAAGGTAGCATGTCAGGTGTTAGCTGTCCTGGCAGCCTCCTGGTGTTATAGGAGTCTCGTTTCACTAGGGGTTTCAGTTTCCACAAGCTTTGCTCATCTTCCTGCTGCAAGACTGACTGCTGGTAGCAGGGGAGAGGCATGGTGTGGAATCCCAGATCGGGAGAACAGTCTGGAGTGCGGAGCCGTTCGTCTGGGGAGTGTGTTGTGGGGCCAAGCCCGTGCAGTCATGACGCCAGTCCAGTGTCAGTCAACACGCTCATCTAAGATGCGTCTCAAGAACCTATAATTGGGATCGCTCAGCCACGGAAGCGCAGGACGGCCGAGTTGGGTCCTGAGCAGTTCATTTGCTTAGAGAGCCTTCGTTCTACCTGACGTTCTACCTGAGCAGCTCATGCAGAAGGCGTGGAGATGTCAGCAGGTTCTGGAAGCGGGCAGCACAGCAGGGTGAGTGTTTGCCCCTGTGATGCTCTCCATGTGAACACTAAGGGAGATTTTGTTACAACTCATAGGGGGGGTCAGGATAGGTCTATATTCAGGGTATGGGCTTCCAATGGCCAACTTTTCCTCAAACCCTAATGTATCACTGCTAAGGGTGAGATTACACAAATGCGCTTTTCCAGGATTTCTCTTGTTTCTTGAAGTTAAAAGACAAAGTAAAGAAAATATAACTCCTATATTTCAGGCTTTTTGGTGGGAAATGGAAGGGAAGGAGGATCCTAAAGGAATATAGATTATAATATTGTGTTTTCTGAACTTGAAGAAAACAGTATTATTCTGGAAGTATAATTGATGTACCATGTAATATTAATTTCAGGTGTACAACATGTTGGTTCGACAATTCTATAAACTTGAAAAGTTTTAAGGAGACTTGTAAGAGGAAAATCAATTATCATCCTATTCTTAAGTAAAATATTGAGTGGATATAGGGATAGAAAATTGTAATCAGTTCCCAGTGCTAAACTTTGAGGGGCATGGAGTTCCCCCAAGTGTCATGCTTTAGGGGAAAACCCCAATGCATTCCCTAGAGCCTGAGGCTTTGGAGATGTTCCCTGTTGCACAAGAAAGATAGGAAGAACTGAGAGTGTCCAGTTGGAGAAGAAAAGGCTGCAGAAGTGACTGCAGCTTATTTGCAAGTAGAAGGCCTGAAATACAGGGTAAGGAAACTACTTGTTCTGTATTTCCCCAGGAGGAAAGGTTTTATCCTTTGGGAAAAGAGGATAACAGACCACTCTGACAATATGATTTTAAAAAAAGAAAAAAAACCTTAGACTTACTCCCCAGAAAATACATTTAAATAAAGGCAAAAAATGGCTCACACCATCAGGGTTTTCATGGAACCCTATGGAGTCCATGTAAGGAACTCCTGCTTGGGATGGTAAGACTGACAGTGGATGGGAATTTGGGGATTTGGCTTGATCTAAGGAAGAATTCTCAAGTAGTTTGGCAAGTGGTACCATGGAACTGGGTTTTTCCAAAGGGGATTCTCTCCCCTAAACTAGAGCCTAAGTGAATCGTCATGTGAGCTTTAGACTCACCAAGACCTGGATCTGGATGTGGGGGCTGCTGCTTCTAGCTGTGTATCCTCAGACTTATTATTCAACCCTGCTAAATATACATTCAATCCACTGGGAATTGGAGGCAAAAATTCATCATGGGATGGTTGAGATAATTCAGTGACAAAAGGTATATAAAATGCCTATCCCAGTACTAGAGGAAGATGATGAAAAAAATTAACTATTTAAAGTAATTCTCGAAAATCATGTGTTGAAAGAAAGAACAAGAAAAAGCCTGATTCCTGCCTCTGCATAAGTTCTTCATAATTATTTTCCTTTTTGACTGCTAAGAATATTATAGACAGCATTCTAGCTTTGTGTGGGAAGTTACAATAAATGTGTAACTCCAAATATGCACCGGATTTATATTTTAAAAAAACTTTTAAAATGAATTGAAAGGTGATATTATGGTACCTTGAAGTTTTATTTTTTTTAAAGAGCCTTCTAACCAAAGTGTGAATGAGCATTGTAGAAAATGAAATGTTCTTGAAATAATTCAACACATTTTCAATGAGGAGAAACTTATCCTGAATTTCTATTTAATAGAAGAGGAAATGAATTTGCATTTTAAGGTAATACTTAATAATGGGGAAGAAAAGTAACTCTGTATCAAGTGAAAAGTGTTAATGCTAAATAATCATAGAGTATATAATAGAAGTTAAATGGCTGTCTTTGAGATTCTAGAAAGGAACATAATTTTCAAAGGCTTTTGGTAATGGCCTTTTTTAAATGTCCAATTGGGGCATGAATTGGAGAATATGAACATTTAGTTCCGTGGGTGGCAGGATATTCTTAGCAGCTGACAGCTCCAGGGAACAGCTCCAGAGTGTTGACCACAGTGTGAAGCGCCTGGCATCCCCCGGCCAACAGATTTGTGGGGCCCACCTGCAGGCCTCGCTGGATGTGAAGGGGAGACCCTTCATCTTCAAGGAACATAAGCCAGGTTGGGGAGCTCAGCATCCCTCCTAAAATGATGAGTGGTGCAGGCAATGAGAGGAAAGAGAAGAGTTTTGAAGTCGATGACAGCCTGCAAGGAGGAGGTGAGAACCGTGCTGGGCCATGAAGATGCGGAGGCGGGCGCTTGTCTTCCCTTCTGAGTATGGCAGCACCATTCTTGTAGGTGTTCTGTCCAAAAACCTAAAAATTGCACTTGCTTCCTCTTCCCTCGCCCCAAAATCCAAACTCAGCAACTCCTACATCTTCTGCCTCCAAAACTTATCTTAAATCTGCACACTCCCCCCACCTCCATGGCCAGCGTCCTAGTCACTAAACACCGTCTATTTGCTGGTCCCTCTTTCTGCTTTTGGTTCATTATCAAGTCCATTTTCCATAAAGCAGCCAGAGTGAGAAAGTCACTAACTACCACGAAGTCTTTCAAATATTCTCCCTGGATTAAAAATAAAGTCTTCACTCCTCACCATGGCTTCCTAGGCCCTGAGGGACATGGCCAGCCTTCTCGTGCTTACCCCCACTCTTTTTTTTTTTTTTTTTTGGTGCAAAATGGTGGTTAATTAAAGCACAGGGACAGGACCCGTGGGCAGAAAGAGGCATGGCCCATTATACAACAGCCCCTCAAAGTCCTGGAAACCTTGCTTCCAAAATTTCTTAGAGACTTACACTATCCCTGACCCCCTCCCAACGTGCAAGTATATAATGGGCCTCTCACCCCCATTCTTCAGCATGGTCCAGTCACACTGCCTTCCTACGATGCTTCGATCCAGTTAGATGTACAGTAGATTAAAAAATAATGTGAAAATTACTGAAAGTTATCTAAGGAGGTCAGTTCTCAAAATTAGCAGGAAAGCTTGGTTTTATCATGACTCTGCCACACAAATGTGGACATATAAGTAGGAAATGTCAGCAGCGTAACTTGATCTCAAGGACTCCCATGGAAGGCTTCCTTTGTATTTCAAAATTTATTTCCCCCACCAGCTTCATTTAGTTTTTTTCAGGGTAATATATTTTATTAAATTCCCACAAAGAAGTACAGCCAGTATTTACTTTGTACCAAGTACTGTGCTGGGTGCAGGTGCTACAACAATATTTTTAAAAGACATGCAGACCCTATCTTCATAATGCTTTAAACCTACTGAGGGACGCAATTACAACAGAAGATCATCACAAATGAGAAGTTTTACGAGATGCCAGAACACAAGGGTGGGGCGCCCAACTCTAATTCAGGAGGTCAAGGAAAGCTTCCCAGGGGAAGTGCCATTTTAGCTGAGACCTGAAATAGTGGGGCAGAGGGCAGGGGCAAGCATTCAACTGTTCTTGGCAGCGGAAACAGCACATGCAAAGGGATGGTATTAAAGGAGAGCATGGTATTTTAATGAAATCCAGGAAAGTTCAGAATTGCTGCAATGCAATAGGAAAGTGGGGAGATGGGAGAGAAGAGGAACGAGATATGAGAAGTAGGCAGTTGTCTGTGTATATAGAGCCTTATAAATCATCATAAGGTCTTTGGAACTAATAACAGATGAAAGGCTTTAAGCAATGGGATGACAAGATCTGATAAGTGTTTTGGAGAGCTCACTCCAGAGAGAGCGCTATAGGGGATAAGTCCAGAGGTTGATGGGCCATTTGAAAGGCTGTTCTATAATCCAGAAGAGATGTTGATATAAACCAACATAGAGGTAGAAATGATTTAGAGAAATCCAAAAAAAGAGATGTCGCAAGGATAATCCATAAGACTTTAGGAGGTGAACTGGATAATACAGGGGTGAGAAAAGAGCAAAAGTAGTGATTCTTACGTTTCCACCATGGGAAACATTTTCCAGAGTACCATTAGCTAAGATGGGGACTCAGGTGCAAAAAGAGGCTCCCAAAGATGGGGAGAAGTCACCCCTTATAGTGAGATACTTTTTTTTAAATCTGAGAGCAGGTTTTCTTCATGGTATGGGCTCTGGAAATACTGAAAATAGATGGTTGGAAGAGTCTACGACAAATGGAGAGGAGAGACCAGAAGGTACCTAACACAATCATTAACTCCTGTTTAATTTTGTTTTAAGCCCTGGACAAGATGCCAAGCAAGTTCTTTTGTCAATAAATAATATTAAAGAGGATATTGGCTCTACTAAGTAATGACAGGGTCCTTCCAAATCCATGATTCTGTGGTACCTGGTATTTACATTTTCCACAGTCAAGGTGTGTCCAGGATCTTATCTGCTTTGGACAAGGCAATTGCAGCCCCTTGGGAGAATAAAAGTTCCTCATCCCAACTGGCTTCACATCCCTCTTCAGCCATACACAGGTCCTCATTTACATTTTGGATGAGTAAATGTCTGGACTGTATGGTGTTTTATAAGCTTAATGGACATGTGAATGTGGGAGAAACAGACAGACACAGAGAAAGATGACAGTAGATATCTGCTTCAGACACCACCCAATTAATTTAATTTCTGTGACATCATCCCACTTTAGCTGAAGTGTTCTCAAATGAGTAGCTCTTGTTTTATGTGTTGTTTAAACTCTTATTAAACAATGTGCTTCCATGAGACAGAGAGTTTCTTTAGAACAAGTTTTCTCAACCTTGGCACTACTGACGCTGTGAGCTGGGTAATGCTTTGTGGGGGGAACCTGTCCTATGCACTGTAGAGTATTAAGTAGCATCTCTGGCTTCTACCTACAAATTGCCAGTAAGAAACCCCCCTACACACACACACACACACACACACATGCGCGCGCGCGCCCACACACACACACACACACACACACACACACACAATTATGACAATCAAACATGTCTCCAGACATCACCAAATGTCCACTGTGGGGGACAAAATTGTCCCCAGTTGAGAATCATTGTTTCAGAACAATGGTTCTCAAAATATGGTGCTCAGACCAGGAGCATTGGTAGCAAAATTTGTTAGAAATGGAACTTGTGAAGCCCCAACCCACACCTACTGAGAAAGAAACTTTAGGTGTAGGGCTCAGGAATCTGTGTTTAAGAAGCTTGCCAGATGATTCAGATATACACTGAAGTTTGGGAAGCACACCTCCAGAACACATGAATGGTAACTGAAGTTTCACAAGAAATAGTTATTTATGTAAAAAAAAAAAAAAAGATTTGGGGGAGCACCTGGGTGGCTCAGTTGGTTGGGTGTCTAACTCTTGGTTTCAACTCAGGTTGTGATCTTGGGGTTATGAGATAGAGTCCCCCATTGTGTCCTATGTTCAGCTTGGAGTCTGCTTGGGATTCTCTCCTTCTCCCTCGCCTTCTGTCCCCTCTCCCCACTCAACCACACTTTCATGTTCTCTCTCTCTCATAAAATAAATAGATAAATAAAATCTTTAAAAAAAATTTTTGAATACAAGGTCTTTTCTCTTCCCTCTTCCTTTCTCTTTCAAGAAGGGAAATGAAAGTACATCATTTTATATCTGAAAGGCAAAGATTATTGATAAATACATTTCTATCATGGGAACTCTTATAGATACACAATAATTTTTAAATCCCATGAAAAGTTTGTTACAACAAACAGAATTCTTTCCTCTTAGTTCAGAAAGATCAAATAGTCATAGAGTGATTCTATATTTAATTGAAAAAGAGAGATTATAAATAATCACATGGAGGGCACACCTGCATGGCTCAGTTGGTTAAAAGTCTGCAGTCAGCTCATGTCCTGATATGGGGGTCCTGGGATAAAGCCCCCACCTCATGCTCCGGGCTCAGCAAGGAGTCGTCTTCTTCTCCCTCTCCCCCACCCCCCACCCCGCTCGTGCTCTCCCTTTTAAAATAGTTTTTAAATAATCTTTAAAAATAAATAAATACATAAATAAATAAATAAGCACATGGAAAAACTTTCTGCAAGCAGAATAGTAATGTTGATCTAGAAATTCCATTCAGACTAGTAGGCTCGCTTGTCTGCCCCAGCACTCAGTAGCATTTGAAAAGATAGGGCAGATGTCTGTGTACAGGAAAACTTCCCTTTGTTTTCTTCCTTAGCTTCCCTTTTTAACTTGTTTGTTCACTCACCCCTTTTCCACCAAAAAAACAGCACTAAATAAAGGAGTGGGGTTTTCTGGTTTATTTAAGCAGCAGCGTTACGATGCAGCCTACAAATTATAAAAGTTAAGATGGAAAGTTCCACTTCCAATGTATCTTCAAATTCTGTGAGTTGCTAACCAGTTCCATGATTTGCACAGGTACGCCAAAATAAGGAAGATAACTTTAGTAAGACTTCATTCATTAACTTATTCATTTTTTCGTATTGATTTGTTCAAAAACTATTAACTGAGTGTCAACTATACACCAGTGAATAAGACAAATACATATTCTCTGACCTCATGGAGCTTACATTTTTTTGTAGGCAGGGGGAAGCAGAAGACAAACAACATAATATTTCAAATTTTGGAACGTATCCTGTCTATGAGATCAATTAAGTGGGTCACATTGACAGTTTCTTTAATGAATGAGCTAGAATAGAATGAAGAAATTTGGTTCCATTCTACCATACTTCTTAAACATGTTATTTCACCAAACTGTTCTTTCAGCTGTGTGTGTGTGTGTGTGTCTGTGTGGACATGAATCAATATAAAACATTTCTCATTATGTGTTTTAACTTGAAAAACACTGAAATGTTTAAAACACAGAAATAAATGAAATGATTTTGAATTGCAATGCATGCTATGAAAGAATAAGAGGCTAAGATAGAAAACGTGTTGTGATGAGAACTGGGTGTTATACGCAACTAACGAAACATTGAACACTACATCGAAAACTAATGATGTACTACTATATGTTGGCTAAGTGAACATAATAATAAAAAATAAGATGGGATGGGGAAGGACACAAACCATAAGAGACTCCTGATCTCACAAAACAAACTGAGGGTTACTGGGGGGTGGGAGGGTAGGGATAGGATGGATGGGTTATGGACATTGGGGAGGGTTTGTGCTTTGGTGAGTGCTGTGAAAGATGTAAGCCTGATGATTCACAGACCTGTACCCCTTGGGCAAAGAATAAAAATAAAATTTAATTTAAAAAATAATAATAATAAAAAATAAAATAAAATTTAAATTTCACACGTTAACAAAAAGAAAAAAAGGAAATAACAAAAAACAACAAGTGCAGGGAGACAGAACCAACACTAGTTGTATGTTCAGAGATGGCCTCTCCAAAGAGAGGAAGCCAGCAGGAAAGAGTAGATGAGCCTTCCAGACAAAGGGAATAACAAGTGTAAAGATTATTTTGGGGGCCTGAATACCTGGAGTGTGGCAGTGAGGTAACCTAACTGGGAAAAAAATGGATAATTAGTTTCATTCCTCCTTAGGAAGGAAAATTCTAGAATTTTTGGTTGACTGAGGAACAAAAACAAAAAAGAAGCATGAACCTATTCCAGAAACACAGATAGATTTCACTTCAAAGACATGGAAAAGCCTCAAAATTTTCATAGGAGGAAAACATATTTAATTGAAATCAGCAAACATTTATTAATTTTTTACCATCGCAAAAAAATTACACAATGATGAACTCAGAAGATGACCAAGAGTAGTGTTCAAAACACACATATACACAAAAGACCAAAGATCATAATTTATTTATTAATAAAATCAGTCATTCTCCTTTTTAAAAAGGCCTTTTCCACATGCACCAAATTTATTTTTCTCTATTTGGCTTTATAACAAAGATTTCATTTACTCCAGGATGGTTGCTGCCCAATTAGATAACAGAAAACTTTCAGCCTAATTAGATTATCTGCCCTGATCTATATTTCAGAAGATAGGGGTGTTCTGTATCCAATGGTTATTTTGTATTCTAGGACCTCAAACTAAGCTTTGCAAAGAGACTTATAAGCTCTGTCTGTAACACTCTAATCCTTCATGCTAAGACTCCCAAATTCTTTCATAGGACCCCAAATTCTAAAGCCAACACTTTGATAGTAGTTGTGCCCATGTTTGTATCAAATTTACTATTGTTGCTATTGGTTTTATCACTATTATTGTAATGCACTCCATCTCCTTGCTATCTCACTCAGTTCGGCTGCCTAAGCTCCTTGTACCGTCCCAAGCATCTGTTCCCCTATCTTCCTGAAAACCTCTTCCTGTAACCTCTTCAAAATTTAACCTTCCACTTCCTTGGCCAGTTGGGAAGAACTCGCAGAGGCTAAAGCAGTGGCAACAAAAGCTATTTCAGTGATTGCCAATATATACCTACTGTCCTGACTTGCCTACCATGGACTGTAGGATCTCAGGCCATTGGCAAGTGGTCTGGAAACTGGAGACAACATTCTATACTCTAGCTCAGGGCAGCTGGGATCTAGTAAAAGCTGTGAGTATGGACTGAGCAAAGTCTCTGGGAAATTCTTGAAGGATCTTTTAAGCAAAGGTTTTAGAACACGGTAATTTGTAGTTGTATTAAGAGCCCATTAAATGTTCATATTCCTTGAAGCAATAATTTGAGAATCTTCTGGAATGGTTTTGAAAATCTTTCCTAAAGAAATAAATCCAGAATTCAGAAATAGATTTTGGCACATAAATGTTATGTGTGGCACTATTCATATTTGAAAATCAACCAAATATCCTTCGATAGGAGAATGTTAAATACATATTGTTATATTTATATAATAGGCTATTTAAAGTCACTAAAAGGGCTATTTATAAAGAGATTATAGTGTAGCAAAATGGTTAAGTTATAATGCTCAGTGGAAAAGGGTAAAAATTGGAATTTATGATAAAATTTCAACTATATCTAAAAATAAACAAGAACTCTCTCATAGGACATTTCCACTATTATGAGAAAAAAGAGAATGATGCGTAATCATCGTTTGCTTTAAAAATGTAACCCTTTGGGGCTCCTGGATGGCTCAGTCCTTAAGCGTCTGCCTTTGGCTCAGGTCATGATCCCAGGGTCCTGAGATTGAGCCCCGCATCAGGCTCCCTGCTCCCCGTTCAGCAGGAAGCCTGCTTCTCTCTCTCTCACTCCACCTGCTAGTGTTCTCTCTCTCACTGCATCTCTGTCAACTAAATAAATAAAATCTTCAAAAAAATAAAAAACTTAAAATGTGACCTTTTTTTAGAACCAGATGTGATAGGGTAATTAATTAGCTCATAATAAATATTGATGACTAAATTTTGTCAATTAATTTTAGTAAAGAGAAAACTATTTACAGGCAGATTCAAGTTGCCTTTGGAAGTGTCTTTAGCCTCCAAAGCCCTGTACGGTTACAAGTTACAACATTATATATTTTTTTAATTAACATATAATGTATTATTTGCCCCAGGGGTACAGGTCTGTGAATCATCAGGCTTGCACATTTCACAGCACTCACCATAGCACAAACCCTCCCCAATGTCCATAACACAGCCACCCTATCCCTACCCCCCACCTCCCAGCAACCCTGTTTGTTTCGTGAGATTGAGAGTCTTTCATGATTTGTCTCCCTCCCATCCCATCTTGTTTCATTCTCTTTCCTCCCTTCCCCCCACAACTGCCCTCCCTGCCTCTCAAATTCCTCATGATCTACAAGGTTAGAGTAATGGACCTCTTTAAGGATATTGAGCTGCAGACTGGCAAAAGAGAATTTAAGCCTGACACTTTATTTCTTCACCCAGTTGCCAACTATTTGTTATGCCTTACAAAAAAAAAAAAAAAATGAGCTAGGCTGCTATCTTGATCACTTTGAAGATTTGGTGGTAGAGTAGTCCCCATCCCTTACAGGTCAAATTAGTCGCCTGCACACAGGCAAATACTAAGAAAACTTATGCTCTTCTGTTTTGGAGAACTTTTCCTTTGTTCCCCAGCCCTGTTAATAATTTCTGCTCACAGGGAGTCTATATTTATGACAACCTAATCATCTTGGCCTGCGCACTGTGCCTCAGTGTGAGCCTCCTGTGGAAGGCAGCCTAATAGAGACCACACTGTTGACAGATTCATGCCTTCTCCCCATGGGTGGTCAGAGGTAGGGAAATCCGAGCTTTCTATCCCAGGCCTGTCCTGTGCCAGGAAATTTAGATTCAGGGAGCTGTTATCTATTACAGCTATGAGCCTCCCCCAAACCAGAATTACAGGTAACTAATATTCCTTTTGCATGCCAAAGCAAACCCCAAACCTTTAATCCCCAAATGACTGGGCTATTAATATTAAAATGGTTTCTTTTATATAGTATGTGTAACCATTTGTTAGTCTCTGGGGCCAATGCAATAAAAACATCACGGAAGGTCTTTAACTCCGAAGCCCATCTAAATGAAAAAGGGAGGAAGTATGTTATCTGCTGGAAAAGACTGAAGGAGTTAGTGCATCATGGAGATAGACTCGGATTTCTTGGGCGCCAACTTGGTCTCAGAAAAAAAGCTCTAAAAGATTTAGTAGAAGGAGCCAAAGCTGGATTAAAGCAAGGAAAACCTGATTTTGAATCCTGAATTGAATTGGGTGTCCTTGGGCTAGTTCCCAAACTTTTCCTACCCTTTCTTTTCTCGCTTAAACAATGGAGCTCACAATAAATACTTTTCACAGTGATATAGGGGAAATAATATAATGGATGTGAAACACTAGGCTCTTGTGGTGTGCATATCACATACCTCGTTATCTCATGATCAAAGCATATCAAAAGGCTTCCAACGGTTGTTATCAGTTGGCGCTTACAAGGAAAATGTACTTCTTTTCATTTGATAATTAGAATGCAATATTGCAAATGGTCATGCTGAACTTAACTTGGGATCAGTTACCTATAAACAGATACTCGTATCCATACCTGTACCACCAATGCCCTTCACCTCACCCCACACATGCAACTTCTATTGCCAGCAGAAACCCCCACACCAGTGTCCTGATGTTTTATGCACATTCCCACCCAGTCCTGTCATATACAGCACATACTCCATCTGCTAATTTCTACCCCCACATTCTTTGCCATCCATAGAAATGACTTTCCAGGTAATCAGTCATAGGAGTAAATGCCTGTATGTAACTACACATGGAAGAGACTTGTTTTGAAAAAACAAAAAATATATAAATATATGTGTTTATACATAAATTATTATGTATTATACATAAATATATTTATATATGTGGGAGGATGAAATTGTGTGAGCAAGTTCAATATAACATGTTAAAAGATAGATTATGATTTGAGAAAAAAGAAAGGAAAGAGGGTAGATTTAGGAGACGTCCTCCTGAATACAAAGCAAATTATAGCCTTTGGCATGTAAAATATATCCCAGTTACACTGGGAGCAATGCCTCTCAAATTTTAGCATGCACTTGACTCCCAGAAGGGCCTTGGGTTCCTGGTCTCTCACTCCCAGAGCTTCTGATTCAGTAGGCCAGATAATTTGCATTTCTAACAAGTTTCCAGATGCTGATGCTGCTGGTCCAGGAAACCACTCTGAGAACCAATGATCAATGATAATTGATCAATGATCAATGATAATTTGAAAATGAATTTAGGAGCTTTTCATCTTTTTCAGTGGTTCAGAATAGTTTTTTTCCCTCCAAGTTTTTATTTAAATTTCAGTTAGTTAATGTACAGTATAATATTAGTTTCAGGTATACTTTAGAGTGATTCAACACTTCCATACAACACCTGGTGCTCATCACAGCAAGTGGCCTCCTTAATTCCCATCCCCTATTTCACCCATCCCCACACCCACCTCCCCTCTGGTAACCATCAGTTTGTCCTCTACAGTTAAGAGTCTGTTCTTGGTTTGTCTCTCTTTTTTCCCCCCCATGTGCATTTGTTTTGTTAATTAAATGTCATATATGAGTGAGATCATATGGTATTTGTCTTTCTCTGACTTATTTCACTTAGCATTCTACTCTCTAGCTCCATCCACGTTGTTGCAAATGGCAAGATTTCATTCTTGTTGATGGCTGAGTAATATTCCATAATACATATATATCACTTCTTTATCCATTCAACAGTTGATGAACATTTGGGTTCTTTCCATAATTTGGCTATTGTTGATAATGTTGCTATAAACATTAGGGTGCATGTATCCCTCTGAATTCATATTTTTGTATCCTTTGGGTAAATGGTCCAGGAGAGTTTAAATAGCATTGGAATCATCTGTTCTTTTAAAGTTAGTTGGAACCCAGCTGTGAAATTGCTTCATCCTGGTACTCCCCCAGCCCCCAACACACCCTTTTAAATGACAGAATTTTAATCACTGTTTCAATCTCTTTTTATTAAATTTTTCTAGTTCTTTTTGGGTTAGTTAATTCTTATTTTGTTAAGAAATAATCCATTCTCTCTAGAATTTCACATCTATTGCAATAGGATTTAATTTAGTATTTCTTCATAAGTATTTTCATGTTTATGTGTTTCTTCTTTTCAGTTTTAATTTTTCCTCTCTTCTTTCCCTAATTATATGCAATGGTTTTATATTTTATAAAAGAAACAGCCTTTGAATTTATTTGTTCTTTCTACCATTTTTGTTTTCCACTTCATTCTTTTCAGTATTTATCTTTACTAATTCTGTCTTCATACTTTACTTAGGCTTATCCTTTTGTTCTTCATGGAATTTCTTAGAATCTGCACTGAGTTCATTTATTATAAGCCTCTCAATAACAAAGCTGTCATAACTATAAGCTATACATTTCTTCTGAATATAGCTTCACTATGTTCCTGTAACTTTTGGTAGGAAATAAATATTCTCCTTTTCATAGTTCTAGGTAGTTTATAATTAAAATTTTGCTTTTCTCATTAATTCTGGAGTTATTTTGAAGGAAGTCTTTTTATTTTTTAAGTAATTAAGATTGACTAGCTATTGCTTTCTTATTTAATATCAACTTTATTTGCTTATGATCTAAGATTATGGTCTAATAAAATATCTACTTTGTAAAGTAAGTTAAAAATTTCTTTTCAGCCTTGTAATTTATTTATTGTATTAATGTTAAATTGTGATGCAAGGTCTGTGCAGAAATCTATTAGATTGTGTGGCTTATGTGTTTCAAATCTTCATGTCCTTTCTTGCATTTGTACCCCTTGATCAGTTCTGAAAATTCCAAATCATTTCTTAAAGCCAATGTTACCTTTATTCCAAAACCTGAGAAACAAAATACAAACCAAAAACCTATGGACCAATTTTACATATAGATGCAAACGTCTAAATAAAATAATCCAGAAGGACCCCTAAGGAATATGTTATGACCAAGAAAGACTTGTTCCTGGAGCATAAACATGGTAAAAAGTCAGAAGAGCTATCAGAATAATTTGTCTCATCAATAAAAAAAGATTATAACAATATGTGTAGAAGAAGCATTTGTAAATTTCAGCCATTTTTAACCCACTGAGCCACCCAGGCGCCCTTTTTTTTTTTTTTTTTTAAAGATTTTTATTTATTTCACAGCGGGAGAGAGATCACAAGGATAATTTCAGCCATTTTTAATTTAAAAAAAACAAAACAAAACAAAAAAAAACCTTACTTTCTATTTCTCTTTTACTTAAATATGATAACCTTAATTACTTTCTGTTTCTGTTTTACTTAAATATGATAAAGCCTATCTACCAAAAACTAACAAATAACAAAATCCCGCATAGTGAAACTCTAAGGCTCTTTAAACTAAATTTAGGCATAAGAGTGTCTCAATGATCTATTGTCACAATAATGTCTCAAAACAAACAACTACCAAACTCCAGAGGCATATGATAATAAACATATAAGTAACTCACAGTCAGTGGGGATCAGGGGATCTGGGCTGGGCTTTTGTGCATGTCTGTGGTCAGCTACAGGTCATCTAGGCAGCTATGGAGTCATGTCTGGGCTTACCCATGTGTCTGGGGCTGGCTGGCTGTGGACCAATTTAAGATGGCCTCCGCTAGAACAATTGGGAAAATTTTACTCTACAACAATGTTCTTACCTTTCAGCAGGCTAGCCCAGGTGTGCCTTCGCGGTGGTGACAGAGGAGTAGGAACAAGAGGAAGCCCAACATCAGAGCATTTTCCAAGCCTCTGTTGGCATCATATTTGCTAATGTCTCATTGACCAAAGCACTCATAGGGCTCAGCCTAGACTCAGGGTGTGAGGGCACTGCGAAGTTTCATGGCAAAGGACATGGATACAGGAATAATGGAGACAGTCTTTGCAATATCCTGCAGATAGGAATTCCTGGTTCCACCAATATTATTCATCATAGCTTCAGAGGGTCCGATAAATTTATATTGAATAAATATAATTCATGCAACCAGAAAACTAATATTATCTTTTTTTTTGGTTGATGATGTGATGGCATATCTACAGAAGTCAAAAGACTCCAGTAAAAAATTGCTATAGTTGGCTCCCAAATGATATTTGGAAAAGTGTCTAAATTGAAAAATAGATGTAGAAAAATCATTAGGCCTTCTTTTTAGTCATTGCTTTGACAAATATTTATTAAACATGGGCTGAATGAATGCTAAGCACTCATCTAGGACCTGGAGATAACAGTAGTGAACAAAAGGGATATTTCAGTTGGAGAAAATGGAAACTAAACCTCAACTGACTAAATATAAGTCAGATGGTGACAAGTGCTGTGGAGAAAGATAGAAAGCCAAATAGCTTATAGCAAATGCTTAGTGGGTAGGTGGGCAGCAAACAACGGTATGCTGTTGTCTATGGGGTGGTCAGGGAAAACCTCGCTGTTAAAAATGTGAACATCTGAGCAGAGGCTTGAAGTCTATGAGGAATCCTGCCATGCTTTAAGACAGGGTAGTACATGGTGTCCTTTATTTATAAGAGTTATCAATTACAGATGGAGATGGAATTGTTACCATAACAGTACAAATTATAAAATAAACTTGAACAAGAAATGATCCTTTGAAGAACATAAAACATTTTCTGTGAAAACCAAAGAAACTATTTTTTTAAAGGTTTTATTTATTTATTTAAGAGAGAGGGAGTGAGCGAGAGAGAGAGAGAAAGAGAGAGAGAGAATGAGCAGGGGTACAGGCAGAGGGAGAGGGAGAAACAGACTCCCCACTGAGCAGGGAGCCTGATTTGGGACTCGATCCCAGGATGCTGGAATCATGACCTGAGCCAACAGCAGATGCTTAACCAACTGATCTACCAAGGCAGCCAGAAACTATTTTAAAGACAAAACAAAAAAAGAGGAAGCTAACTTGCCTACCAGATATTTGAACATATTGAAGCAACCATATCAAAACAACATGATATTGGCAAAGGAGTAAACAAACTGACCAATGCTGATTAGAGAGTCAATCTGGAACTAAAGCTATACCCCTACTTGCTAACATCTTCAAAAGTAAATTCTAGATAGATAATGGCACACATTTTTTAATTGAGAAAGTGATGTATGTTACTTGTCTATTGCTGCCATAGCAAATCATCACTAACCCAGTAGCTTCAGGAAAACAAATGTATTATCTAACAATTCTGTAGGTAATAAGTCTTACATAAGTCTCACAGGGCTGAGGTGTCACCAAGGCCGCATTCCTTTCTGAGGCACTGAGGGAAAATCCATTTCTTTGTTATTCCTAAGGGTTGTCCACATTCCTTGGCTTGTGGCCCCTTCCTCCATCTTCAGAGACAGCAATATTGCATCTCTCTAACCATACTTCTGTAGTCACATCTCCTTCTGGCCACATCTGGGAAATGTTCTCCCCTTAAGGATTTGTGTGACTAGACAGCCCCCCCCCCAATAATCTAGGATAATCTCCCCATCTCAAGTCCACCCCCTTATCACACCTGTAGTCCCTTCTGCCTTGGAAGGTAGCCTTTTCCTAGGTTCCAGGTATGAGGGCATGGACAAGTTTTGGGGACCTTCTCTGTACCTACCGCAGACATTTTAAAGGAGATTTAGGAGAATATTTTTATAACCCAGATGTCAGGGAAATGTTTGTAATCAACAGGGAACTAACTCATAAAGGATAAAAGAAAAGATGAGCTTTCTGTACCCTGTAATTTGTTTTGATTGTATGACCAAACATATCATAAACTCTAAAGACACATCTTAGATGTCTTCCAAAATGTGACAGATGACATGTTCACGTTTGCATTTTTACAGTGGTTATAAGAATTATTAGGGGGAAAAGACTTTGGAAAACAGGGAAAAGACATGAATAGTCAGTTCACATGAAAGCAAATCCAAGTGGCCAATAAAACCACATGAAAATATGTTCAACCTCAGTAGTTTTCAGAAAAACACAAGTTTATGATAACAATGAGTATATTTGTTCCGTAAAGCTGCCATAATGAATTACTACAAACTTGGTCGCTTAAAGCAACAGAAATTTATTCTCACAGTTCTGAGGGTGGGAAGTCCAACATCAAGGTCAGAGCCATGCTCCCCCCAAAGGCTCTAAGGGAGAATATACCCTTTGATGTTCCAGTGTCTAGTGGATCTATCACCCCAGTCTTCACCTCCTTCTCCACATGGCTCTCTTCTCCGTCTCTCTCTCTCTCCTGTGTGTCTCTTATAAAGATATTTATTTGGATTTAGTGCCCATCAGATAATCCACAATGATTTCATCTAGATATCCTTAGTTGTATCTGCAAAGACCTTTTTCCAGTGAGGTCATATTTATAGATTCTGGGAATTAGGACATGGACATATCTTTTGGGGGAAGGGGGGCTACCATTCATCCTCTATAATAAGATACTAACCTTCCCATCAAATTGGTAAAAATTTTAAAAGAGCACTAATATCCACCACTTTGGTAGATGGAGAGATGGAGGTGTAGAGGTGGATCTCATACACTACCATGGTCTTGTGAATTTTTGAAAAACAGTCTAGCAAAGTCTTAATGCAAATACACACACACACACACGCACACGTGCGTGCATCATATATTACATGACTCAGCTTCTGGGAAACTAGCCCTAAAAATAAAAGTATCAGTATGCAAGATTTTGTACACAAGAATGTTATTGCATCATTGTTGTGGTGAAGGAAAGACGAATCTGGAAACAAAATAAATGCCCAGCAATCAGGGAATGACTGAAAAAAACATTGTGGTACACCTATACCATGGATATGTATATATAAGATATTTGAGAACTATCTGGAAGAATAAGCATCAGATTTTATTATGGGCAGAGTGATTGGTAGACCATGCTAGAGTCATGTTTGAGGTTTTCAGGGGACAAGATTTCTTTCTTTTGAGTCACAATGCCTGGGATCCTGTTTAAACTTCTTGATTCCCTGGTTCTCGGTGTAACTGAACAAAGGGACACGTCACCAGCTCCCCTGGATCTATGACTGTCAGCCTCGGGTAGGAGGCTGCCCCTGTTCACCTCTCAGTTTCCTTGATCTTGTGACTAGATGCCAAATTCCAGAAGGAGCAAAGTGTTTGGGTTCTGCTCCCCCTGAGGTGTAGTGAGGATATTGTTTTGTGATTTGACTGGACAGACACAGAGATGTAATCAGTGGCTTTTGATAGAGTCATTGCTGAGTAAGTGAGAAAGTTCCTGTGCTGTTTAGCCCAAGAACTGAGAGGCAGTATTGGGACGTTCCATTCAAAGATGTCTTGGCCCTGCTTCCTGTAATTCCTCCAGAATATTTTGAGCAATGGAAACACATTGAGAAAGGTACACAGCTTTTTCCTCCAGAAAAAAAAAAAAAAAAAAAACCACACGCATTCAAAGGTATAAACTCTGGTATGTTTGCTTTGAAAAAGAAAAAAAAAAAAGGCACACTTGCCCAGAAAACTCAAGGCTTCCTGGAATCTCTATTAAGAATTCAGATGTACTGATGATAAATTTCTAAATACCTTAATTTCAGCCAATACTGTTAACAAGTAGAAAAAAAGAGGAACGATGTGTGTATGTGTGTGTTCATAGGAACTTTTTAAAAAAAATTGTGGGGAAATGCAGTTACACCTGGTAATCTGTGAAAACCTGAGATCAGATAGTTTATTGGTCCTTTCAAATTGCACACTATGTGGTATAGAGCATCAGGTCTGTGTTAACTCCAGAATAATTAGAAATATTCAAAAATAAGTTATCACAAAAAAATAAATAAGGTATCACATCACATCTCTTGAAAAGCATCCAAAGATCAAGTAACTCTTCCCAAAGTAACTCATCCAAAGATCAAGTAAGTCCTGCCCAAGCTCTTGAAAGCCCTTCTTATTTTTAGAAAACACTGGGGTATAAGACACGATTCGTAGTTTCTTCTTCTATATTTTTATCTTATTCTACAGTGAATATAAATTACTTTCCTAATCAGAAAAAAATCACATTAACTAAAAACTCATCTATGTGATTTGAGAATTACAGTTCATAAAGTATTTTTGGAGTGGATTTTTAAAGAAACAGCCAAACGAGTTACAGTCCATAATCAGAATTTCATAGCGTGAATGCCTGGAGACCTTTTTTCATGCTGATGTTTATAGGAGATTAAACTCTCAATTAGTTACAAATGTGAGAGACAGTGTGCAGCACAGGGGAAAGGCCTTCTGTGTGAGAGGGACCTAAAGCCAAACGTGGCAATTCGCTTCCTCCCTAAGCCTCTGTTTATTCACTTGCTAAGTAGAGATGACAATAATTCTTACTTTTGTGGAGTTGCTACAAGGCTTAGGGTTACAGAGTGTTGGAAAATTGTACCCAATAACTAATAGTGTATGAAAATCTGGGAAAATATTTCTTTTTCATGTTCTTCCTTAAGTAACCATGATGGATTAGGCCATTTGTCTTCAAAATACTCTATTGGCCCTTGATTATCTCTCATTAAATAGGCGCACTGTACTGCCTGTGATCATGGGAACAAATAAAACTTTTTAATGAGAAGAAGTGATATTAGGAATCAGGTCTGTGATTCCCATGGGGCCTGGGTTATGCCTGCAAGAGAAGGCTCCTGGATGACTGATAAGCGTCACGCTTTTTATCTGTGTGCTGTTTACTGAGTTAATACATTTACATCCCCTGCATGTGTCTATAAGTGTGTTACGCTTTAATAAAAAGTAGAACCAAAAAAAGAGAAAAGCAAAGGGATGTCCCAGAAAGTATCACCTATATAGTCTTGAATGGACCTCATTCTTGTATTTCAATCTTGCTCACATTTCATATACACATCAGAGGAGAAATCAAAATGAGTGCTTTAGAACAGAGGTTTTCAAATAAGGTTGAGCAGCAGGCTGGTTTTGGAGAGTTTTGTTTTGTTTTGTTTTGTTTTGTTTGCTTTTTTTTGTTTTTAAATGTAACCATCAAGGGGCCCCTGGGTTGATTGAATGTCCAACTCTTGGTTTCAGCTCAGGTCATGATTTCAGGGATGTGGGATCGAGCCCCATGCTGGCCTCCATGCTTAGCAAGTAGTCTGCTTGAGATCCTCTTTCTCTAACCCCTCCCTCAGCACACAAACGTGCTAACCTCACTCTCACTCTCTCTGTAAAATAAGTAAATAAATCTATAAAATCTTTTTTTTAAAGGTAAACATCAAGATCTCCCAACCCCTAGAGAGGATGATTCACTGGATCTGGGAGTGGGACCTGGGAATCTGTATTTTTAACTCCAAAATTAAGAATATTAGACTGCCCTCAAGTCTAAAGCAGAGGTTCCTAAACTTTGCTGCATTTTGGAATCACCCATGGTGTTTAAAAAATATTGAGGCCTGGATTCCACCCCTAGAGCTCCTAATTTAATTATCTGGGAAGTGACTAGGACATTCAGATTTTTTTTTTTTTCTGGGCATCTACATTCTTAAAAGCTCCCCTCAGATGATTCCAAAGTTGTTCCTGAACAACTTTCTAAAACAGAGGGAAGGAGCTTGGAAAGCTCTTATAGGTGTTTATGAACAGCAGTGAAAACATGGGGGAAATCTCAGCATCATCTAATTGGCGGGCGCCAAATCTGCCACCACTCCATCCACCATTTACCCTGGCCTGTGGCTTTCACGTAAGGAAAACATTTATTGTTTGTTTCTATAATGAGTGTGTATTTGTTTATAGGGCCTTAATATCCTGTCTAAGTCGTCCTCCTTTTGGCCTGTAAATTTCTAAATGGCAGGGCGAGGGCGGGGTAACTGTGTGTACAGACCACAAAGTGAAGCCATTCAATGGACAATCACAAGAATGCAGAAATTGTTTCTTTGCAGGTGTTCAGAGAGGCAGACACAAACATTTTATATCTCATCTGTCCCACTGTAGGAAAAAAAAATGCAAGAAACAAACTCTTCTTGGAGACTAAGAGGTTTCACAGAGGTTAGCCTTAGACTGTCCCTTGTAAGGTGTGTATTCTAGGATTCCATCACTCTGGTGATGAAAACTGCTTCTATTTTGATTGGGAATTCAATGGTCCAGATGACTATGCTCCATGTTTATACAAATTCTTAACTCTTTTCCTCCGGTATAACTCATGGGTCCTATCTTGTACTCAGTCCCTTCAAAAGACTGCTTCTTAGGGCTCCTGGATGGCTCAGTAAGTTAAGCATCTGACTTTTGGTTTCAGCTCAGGTCATAATATTGGGATTGTGAGACCGAGCCCTCCATTGGGCTCCATGCTCAGCCCAAAGTCTGCTTGAGATTCTCCCTCTCCCTCTACCCCTCCCCCCATTCATACACTCTCTAAAAAAAAAAAAAAGACTTTGTCTCAGATATGCCTCAGAATTTCCTTTACTGTGTCCAAGAAGTGGAGCTAAGTGGGATTGGAAAGAGTAGGGTTCTTGTCATTTATCAAGAAAGTGGAAGCTGCCCTTGAAATAAGCAAAAATTCAGAACCCAAAGTTTGAGTCATTTCACCTATTGGAGAAATAGCTTAGCTGAAAGACTCTTTAGTGAGAGGTGGCAAAATCAGAACTAGTGTCTTACGTTGTTCTCATAAACCTAAGCATAAAGCTTCTAGACAGCCCTATTCAATGGCCATCCCTGAAAGAACCATGATCCTCTGTCAGAAATGTCCTCCTCCGTCTTTGATACCTTAATACACTCCTATTCACCCTATGATAACTCGGTTCTGAAACCTTCCCTAGCTGACCAGAAGTTGATGATGAAGATTTTCTCTCTCCTTGTATTCTCACAACACACTGTTCACCTGTTGATTATAGGATATGTCATGGCGTGTTATAAATATTTATCTTCTGGCCAGACTCCTCTTTTAGACCTGGGCTCTTCTTAAAGGTGGAGGGAAACTTACTCAAATTCCCAGCCTCAAAACTTAGTCCGAGGCCTTGGCACGTGGTAGGACTCATACCACCTAATTACAGTAGACGATGTTCGGCTAATGAATTGCCCATCCTGACAGTGTGGCCATATTTATTAGCAGAAGCTTGGACAGCAAAGGTTTTAACTGAAGCTGACATTATCCTAAAATAGGAAGCCACATCAGTGCTGCCTTTTGACTCGATAAATGTCAGCCCTCCTTCCATCCAAATAACTCCAGACTCTCCAACGGGGCCCTAATGGAAGATCAAAGAGGCTCTTAAGACCTGGTCCTTTACTCCATTTTAAGTAGGGGGTTAATGCTACAGGTTAATTCTAAGCTCTCTACTTGAAGCTGAAATGACAATGGAGGCATATCTGACCTTTAATTCTAAGTGAAATAAAAAGACAAAGGAGTTGGAGAGGTGAAGGTACAAGAGGGAAAACTAAGTGGTAATTTGGGGTAGGAGGAGTGTATAACATTAGGTAAGAAGGGATGGAGATTATCAGTCTGTGCTGTGCAGTCCTACAACCATCAGCCATGGGAGGCTATTTAATTTAAATGCAAATTGATAAAAATAAAAAAAATTAAATATTCATTTTCTCAGTCACACTAGCCACATTTCAGGTGCTCAGTAGCCACACGTGGCTAATGGCTCCCACTTCGGACAGTGCAGATAAAGAGCATTGCCATAATCATGGTAATTATCATAGTAGACATCATTGGATAAATTCCACCCTTTTGCAGACGGGAAGCCTGACAGCTGGAGAAGGTTAGTGACTAGCCACAGACACACCGTAGGCCTACGCCTGGGACCCAAACCTCAGGAACCCCAGGTTGGCCTTCCAATGCTCCATGCTGTGAGATTCACCCACTTTTGCTTTCTAATTTGTCTGTGTGAGTCAAAGAAAATGAGGAAAGCTGGCAAATTCCAGTTAAAGTCAAAAGTACAAAGTAGTCTTTTTGTGCTGTTATACTAAGCAAACTTACTGAAAGAAAATTTGTAAGTAAAAAGTTCAGGTATAGTAATTACCTAAAATGGAAAACTTCTGAACAAAACTTGCCTTTGTACTTAAAACACTAAGCTACATGGTCTTAAAGAGCATCATTTAATCACTCAACTTAATATCAGGTCAGGAAGTTGCATGCTAATCAATAATTCCCACGCACATACATGTAGCTATTTAACTGCCTGCTTTTGTATAATTACACATTGTTGTACCATAAAATATTACCTCCAAAAAATTCACATTTTCATCTTCTAAGTATACATGATTGTGGTTAGAGCTGTCACACATCATGCATTGATTGACATAAATTATTTGGCTTTTCAAAATGTTGCTTATATATGTTCAAATTTCTTTCTTATATCTTGAGCTGTTTTCGATAATATAATAATGTGCCCATGTGTGGCCTCCTATAAGGAATATCAGCTTTCTTTATACATTTAAATTGGGTTTCCAAGAACAACAGTGATGAGTTTTCAGACTTGGGACAACATTTAAAATAGGACTATGTGAGAAATTTGAGCTGGTGTCATAGGTACAGGGACATTTTTTGGTCATGATTTTTCAGTAGGCCAACAGGGATTTTCTTGATTGTAGATAATTTATCTTCTTAATTTTGAGAGAGAACACCTCTATCCTGTTTCCTTTTGAGCCTTGGATGACCACCCTGAGAGCTAGTCACTTATTAGAAAGCATTGTACAGCTCATGTGAAGGGGACATTCCATCTCTAGTGACTGGAGTCACATGTGCATAGCATTTGTGTTATTTGACCAGAAATGCGGGCCCTGCAGTGTGGTTGGATGATACTGACGTGAGTGGCTCCAAATTCTAGGGAAAGCTCAACAGCTTAGCTGATTTAACAACATGTCTCAACATTGTCCAGTCCATTCCAGCATCAGAGTGTCTGGAAGTCATGATCCTATTTTCAGAGTCCCACAATGCAGTGATACAGGGAATTTTCAAAGGTAACCAACCTCATTTTGGGTGAAATCACTAATATTTTATACTTGATTCTGAGACCCATGAGTGGTAGTATGTACAGAAAACTATGAGAGAGAAACAAAAGAAAATTGTGCAGCTAAGAAGTTCTATCAAATGATATATTTTTCTTAGGAAATTCATAAAATGTGGTGTTTTTTAAATAAATTAAAATACTTAACTTTGGCAAAACTTCCATTTTTGCACTGAAATGCCCCCGTGTAATTTATGTGACGTGGATGTTTTATGTGGCCTGGGAACACTGGCATAGATCAGTGAAAGGGCCAGGAAGCCAAGGGAACTGGTCCAAATTTGCAGCTGGATTCCTCTGTTTATGGTATTCTGGTATTGTTTTGCCAGAGTACTTATAGTATTATTTACACGAAGTCGTAACACTTGTTACCCTTATGGTACTCCATGTGAAATGTCTTACAGCTATTATCTCACTCAGCCTTCACAAACCCTCTATGAGATGGAACTATGTGATCCTATTTTACCGATAAGGAAACAGGTTGAGAGAGGTGAAGCAAACTACCCAAGGTTGCACAGCTAGTAAGTGATGAAGTACATTTGAATCCAGCACATCCTGACTTCAAAACTGCTACAAGATACTGCTTCTCAAATAAAGGCCAAGGAGAGCCTTGGCTTAGCCTGCTCAGGACTTCTGGAAGAGTTTGGGCTACCAAGCCAGACACCCACGTTCTACAGCATTCTGTTGGTTTTCCATTCCAGAGAGCAATTGTAGTCTTTGGTTGATTTGTCATGTACTCCTGATTCCTCCATCCCCTGCTCACCTCTCCATCTAATTCTACAAAGGGAATCATTTAATCAACTTAAATGAACATTTCACCAAAATCCTTTTCCCAGAACTTCTGGAGCAATTCCAGCAAACAGTTTTAAATCTTAGTGAAATGCATTTTGCAGGACTAGGCAGTCCTTTAACATAAGAGAGAGAGAGAAGCCTTATGAAAGAACTGAAAATCAGAGCAAGAGTCTACAAAATATTCCAAAGAGTGGTTGAAGGGCCTCTAGTCTACTCCTTGTGTTCTGAATTTTTGGTTTATGGCTAGTTTTGCAAATAGCTTCAAAGCAAGTTGCCCTCCTTCCTTTATTGATTTTTAAACCTAACATTTAATGATCCTGTTACAACTGTAGTTGAGATGAGGTCACTGACTTTTTTTATCAACTAGATTTATTGGCTACCCAGTATTTATTAGGTACTATGCTGAGAACCAGGGATTCATGAATGAGGGCAAGATGGTTCCTGGCCCTGAGCAGAGGAGTTTACCCTCCAGCCGGGGAGAAGGGCAAAGAGCAAGGTGGTGCACTTACTGCAGTGTGTGGGGAACTCAGAGAAGGGAGTCAATATCTACATCTCACTCGGAGCCCTGCTTACATCCAAAATACAAATAGTACAGTTATACACGTGCCTAATGCCCCTAAGGGCTGAAAGGCATCATTTTTGTAGAAACTGTGACCATGGAGCTCTTTAAAAAGTGTTTTATTAAAAGTAAGGCATGCCTATAGTAAAAAAAAAAAAAAAAAGAATTAATGACATTGAGAAGTTCAGAAGGATACAAAATAAAATGTAAAATCCCCATCCCCATCTCCCAGCCCTACTCCCTACAGGTCACCACTAGTAAAAAATTTTTGTCCACTTTATCAAAGATTTTGTGTTCCCAGCACTTCTACTATACACACACACATACACACAAATATACCTTTCACACAAACTGGATCATATTCCTATATAACACTATGACTTACTCTTTCTTTAAATAACAAAACTTTGATACTTTTCCATACCTCTCCATATAACTATATTTCACAGGTAACAGGTGTTATGATTTTATGTAAATACTGTAAATATACTCTATCCCCTCTCATCCTTTTTAAGAGTCACGTATTAGTCTGTAGTATAATCGATGCACCAAAACTTATTTATTGGGTCTTCTGCTGATGAACCTTTACACAAGCCACAGTGAATACATCTCTCTGAATGAACATGTCTATGGGATAAGTTCTGAGAGGTGGGGTTGTAAGATGAAGGAATATATACTCATGGAATTTTGACAGATATTGCCGAAATGCTGGACTGATTTGCACCTTATTGACGGTGTGTAAGAGAGCCACCATTTTCTTTCACATGAAATACAGTAACCCATGCATTCACAAAGTGCCTGAAGGAGCTTCGAAAGCAAGGGTGCACCTCATATTTGAGACAGATGTAAGCAGAGTCCCGTGTCATTTCTTAATGAGAAGAGGGCAGAGCCACAATTCAAAATGCCTCCATTTTCCAGGGTCCTTCTTCTAAAGTCTTTCAACGGCTGTGTCTTAGGAATTTAGTTTAAGTGTTTCCTTGAACTTTGGGTTCAGGTACATCTTGGCTTCTCATCTCCAGTTGCAGTAGGAAAAGGAAAACAGGAACCTATTTGGTGGATCTCTCTTAGTCAGGGAAGGCTCTCTGGAGGGAAGGCGTGATTAATCCTCACAGATGAACAGGACAAGTGACTGTGCCGCTCCCCGTCCTTACACAGTCTTGGGGAAGTCCTAAGACTTAGCCCAGTTTGAACCTGACCTGCCCTAAGTGTTCCTCTTTGGTATGGAAATTTGTGGGAACAAGACATGTCTTGGGGTAACTACGCCATTTCCCTATAGTCAGGTCAATCAGAAAAATTTCAAGAATAGTATTAGGATCTTTTATTCCACGCCTGGCAGAGCACAGAAAAATATTAGCCTCTAGGCCTGGATGACTGTTTCAGGATCTCCAAATAAAAGGTTTCAAGGTTAGTCCTTACTAGGCAGTTCAGCTGCTGTGACTGATTTGAACATCAGCCCAGGATCAACAATTGCTAGAAAAATCAGGCTCCTCTCATCAGAAAGACTTTTTTTCAATTTCTTATTAATTAGGGTATTCTAACCACTTAATTGCACATCATATCTCATGAGGCAAGAACTGAATTAAGTTGTCAAAAAATCACACCTTTAACAACTTAAGTCCTTTGAGTCTATCTACGGAGGAAATTTGATCCATAATCATTTTGTTTCAAAATGCTGAGCATAGTTTTTGAAGTTTATAGTGAACATGCCGAGGATATGATGCTGACTTGAAAGAACATTTTGTTTACAAGATGTCTCTGGTGTCAATTCAGACATTTCAGAAGGGCCCAGAACATGACACACAGCTCTCAGAGACTGCACGGCCCATGAGGAGAGAAACATGCATTGCATTTAATTAAAGCAAACTTGCTGGAAGATTTATTTCCCTTCCTTCATATCTAAAAAGAAACGTAGCTAAGCACCAACTATTTTTCCCTCTGCCAGTGTTTTGGGGTTTATCTTGGCTCGTGTTTTTTCAGCTCAGACATTATGGAAAACTTTATTGCTTTGCAGACACGTTTCTGGGCGGCTGAGGGAATGAAAAGGAAGCACAACTTAGTTGATTTCTTCTTTGCTAGGAAATAGTATCCAGAAAAATAAATACTATCTGCCACAGTTAAAAATCAGAAGGAAGAAGCTGAGCATTGCCTTTGAAAATAAGGAGGTTGTTTATGAAAAGCATCAAAGGTCTTTGCTGGAGATGGGGAAATCTGTAGGTAAAGTTGTGGAGATTTTAGATTCATCAGCATGCTGAGGAACAACCCAATACTCTGATTTTTTTTTGTTGTTGTTGTTTATATATAGGTAGAGAATTTTTAGTCATGCCAGTAAGTAAGGAAACTGATTTCAATCTCAGGGTATTTAAAAATATTTTAGAGGGATTTCATTTAAAAAAATATGAATAGTCTTTATAGATGTTTTAGCCTAGGCTACACTTTATACCCTTTAACCAAGAAACAAATTCCTGGACATGAGTGGGTTTTCTTTAAGTGCAATTATAATAACTAGTCAAGTGATATTTGAAATCTCATCAAATAAATTTGGTTTTATTTTTGAAAGGCAATGCTGTATTTAGCACCCTACCCCTAAGCCCACTCTACCCCCCAAAAAATTTGCTGAATGGATGGATATACACGGACACACTGGCTGTTTTACCTTAACAAAAATCAGAATGCAGTTTCTTTGAAGTGAGAACCATATAAAACTGCAATTAAAATGAGCAGATTGTGACACTGTTTTATGTTTCTACCTGAATAGAATGTGCATCTCAAACACACAAACTTTCGTTTGTATTTACTAAGAATTTAGAACTTTGTGCAAAGCCTTCAAGCACACGGTTTATGAAATAACTCTCTCAAAGCAAAGTTGCGTACATGGAACTCTTTTTGGTGTTTTAAATCCCATGTGCTTGATTTCTTTAAAAATTCTCTAGTCTTCATGCGGCTACTAAGCAGCCGTAATAAAGCCCTTGTTTGTCCATTTGCCAACCCTACCATTTGGCCAGTAAGCCTCTGGCTTGAAACCCCGTCCTGGGCTCTGGTCCATTTTTCGTTGAGTCTCCTCTCCCCTCCCTCTTCTTAGCCAGCGCTCTGGACGACAGTCAGAAATCAGAAGGGCTTTATTTCCTTAAGCAAGTCACTTCTTTCAGCATTTCTGGCATTACTTTGGTGCAGTGGCTTTAAACGGATGACCACAGTCCCCAGTAAAAAATACATTTTATATAACTCTTGAGCCTACGAGTGGTGTGTGTCTAGAAACGCAAACAAAAGTTCTACAGAACAATCCTTGCTCTTAGTAAGTACAGTGAGCTCCCTCCAGTCAACTTTATTTCATTTTTTAAAAGATGCTTCTTGCTACCCACTAAATCGATTTCAAAACCCACTAATGGATTGGGACCCGTAGTTAGAGAAACACTGCTTTAGTGTGCTGGATTCAGCCCGAGAATTTTAAGTTTGGCAGTCAGTCACAGGCTTGCTTATATCGGCAGAAAAGGCAGGACTATTCATTGCTAGGAACGTGGTGAAAACATCCTTTGGCAGCTTTCAGAAGACTTTTTTTTAATAGCAATAGAATAAACAGGTATACAGTTTATTAATGGAAGACTGTCTAGGCCAGAAAATAACCAGGGGTTAAAACATGGCTGTCACACACTTTCAGAAGGTGGACACGATACCACAGACTCTCGTTCTAGAACTTTGCTTCCAAGTACAGCTCTCAGCTGATCTAAAAAAGGGAAAAAAAAGAAAAAGGGCTGGCGTGTTTTCCAGGTAGTAAGGAAGGGAGGTATTTCAGATGCCGGCGGTGGGGGAAACTCGGACGGAGAAAGGCGGGCTCTGTGACCGTCCATTGTGCCTTGTTTCCTGTTGGGACCGGGACCGAGTCTTCTCTGGGCTCCCAGCCACTGGCTGTCTTCAGCCACCTCCTGGCCTTCTCCCAGCCTCCCTTTTACCCATCTTGGGCCACAGCTTGTTCTGTTTTGACCACCTGGGTGAAAACTTGTTTTCTAGATTTGGGACAAACTAAAAGCTGTTCTTGAAACCTGAAGGGAATAGTCGACCAGGGGCTTCTGACTCCACAGTGTAATCCTGTACCAGATCAGAATCCTCTCTGTTCCCCCTCAGAGCTGCAGCTTCCACGAAAGCTGTGAGTGTAGAGAAGATCCGGGATACATGCGCTGTTCATTCTGTGTTTGGCAATTTTCATTAGTTAAGTGAGTAAATGTTCCCTTCTCTTCCTGGTGCTGGGCTATCGATGTGTCCTTTGAAGCTTATGCTGAAGTGGGCTAGGAATTTACAGATGACAACCGAAAGTGGGCCAGATCTCATCAGTCCAGGAGCCTGTATTTTTATTGTTTCCCTACCATGCCACATCGAGTTCAGCTTCCAAGGGGCCACCGCAGGCGTTCTGCCTTCATACCTTCCGCACTTTCCCTGCGCCATTCAGAAAGCATTTTTGAAAGCCATCAAGAGACTTTCCCGAAGGTAAAGATTCTTGGGCATTTTCAAGGATTCTGAACAAAGCTGGGACATCTCCCCCACTGAAGGTGAGTTTCCTTATCTCTTTCAGATTGAGTAGGAAGAGCCAGAAGAGTAGGCAGTAGGGTAGCAGAAGCCCTGAGGATAACTCTCATTTCACCTGCAAACAGGAGACTCTAGAAGTCACGCTGCTCTACAACTAAGCTAGGAAACCACTCTTGGCCTACGTTGCTCATAAAATGGATGTGGCCGTCAAATAAGATGATACATGTGAAAACGCTACAACAAACATGAAGTTCGAAGGCTGTGTTCTTTCTGATTTCCACCAGTCCAGCCCTAACGCGGGCAGGAAGGTGGTATTTTTAAGTCCTCATTGCTCTCGGAGTTTGTTTTTATGGAGAAAGTGCAGGGTTAGATCTGAATAAAAGAGGGGCTTAAATCAAAGGCACCTGATAGGGGGAGCCAACCAGGGGGTGTTCAGGGGCAAAAGAAAGAATATGAGAAGAAAATCAGTCCAAGGTGCATCTGCAGGTTATACCATGTATTCCAGAAACTCTCCAGAAGAGCCTGGATTTCTACCACAAGTGCTGGGCCTTTAAAGGGCTACTTGAAGGCCCTGTGTCTCGTGAATGATGAACGTTATTCATTGGAATTTACCCAACTTCAACCTCCATCAGACTTGAGCTTCAACCTCTTAACTGACAGGAACATAATGAAGCTGAAAGTGAGAAGGGCCGTTTAAACCCCATTCTTGCATTCCTCCTGGTTCTGCATCCATCCCACCCTGGCTAGTGTGCGAAATGTAGAATTTTTGCTTCCTCAAGAAAACATGGCTGTTTACCAGAGAAATGAAGGTCAGGAAGAGGTGTGAAGAATGGTGTTTACACGGGAAGAGAGAGACGTTGCAATGAAGAAGTTGCGTCTCAATATAAAATTTCCATTTCTTCTAGTCACACCATGATCTTAAATCTTGAAACTGTTCTGGTTTCAACATGAGTAAACAAAGCTGCTAGTGAAATGCTTTGAGCTTGACATGAGTGAGCTCAGCCTCACAGCGGAGCTCACGTTCTCCAGCTTTATCTACAGATGATCTAGCCATTTGTCCAAATGCAGGCTTTTGAGATGTTTAAAGGAGAGGAACCTGATTGTTGAGGCTAAAATATTAAGCCATTTGCATTAAGTCAGCTGCACACAAAATTTCTCCATTGCCTCTTAGCTAGTGATGGCAACAGGGTTGAGCTGTCAAGAAATATGGCACGTCTTGGATTTCTGTCTTTCATTGTGTATGTAAGTATCTTATTGAATCATGCTGAAAAAATAGTATTTAAAAGTGCTTTCTTTAGAAAATAGCTATTTTATAAAAGTATGTTGGTATTGGTGAATGCTACCTTGTTGATAAAGACTTGTAAATGAGAAGAGACATGTCTCAGCTTGGGCTGCTATGACAAAATACCACAGACTGGGTGACTAAAACAACAGAAATTTATTTCTCACAGTTCTAGAAGCTGGGAAGTCCAACATCAAGGTGCCAGACATCAAATCTGATGTCTGGGGAGGGCCCTCTTCTGGTTTGCAGATGGCTGTGTTCACATGTTCACATGGCCGTTCCTTGGATGCCCTGGGAGGGAGGGAGATCTCTCTGTCTTCCTCTTCTTATAAAGACAGTAATCCTATCATGAGGGTCCCACGGTTAGAACTTCAACATATGAATTTTGAGGGGACACAAACCTTTATCCCATAACAAGGTATAACCTTAAAAATGAAAATTTAAAAATTCTGAAAAGCTTCTAACTTCAGTAGTCAGTGTAATGTAAAATTACTTACTCTAGGTAAATCGTTCATGATAATTTAGCAATTATTCAAATAATAGCAGAAGTACTATTTTCTGGGACATGTTAGTTCCACTTGAGACCTAGGAAACAATCAGGAAGTTAGACTGTCAGTCTTCTGGGAGGGAAATAAAATATATGTGGCATGAGAAATTGCTTTTATAGCTTATGAGGAGGGAAGAGTAATAAACAAGCACTTTTCAGCCAAAGCAGCCTGGTAGTTTGTAACCATTTTTGTGCCGTGGACACATTTGGCCATCTGATGAAGCTTGTAGATTCCTTCCCAGAATACCGCTTTTAAATGTATGAAATAAAAGACATAGGATTACAGAGGAAACTAATGATACTGAAATAGAGTTTCATCCCTGGGCCCACTGGGGACCATGGTCCCTGGACCACAGATTAAGAACCCCACATACTTGAAGCCCAGAAGATAGGTAAAAAAAAGAGCAATAAGGTCAACAGAATCAAAAGAATTTTCAGTGTGTTACAATTACTGCTTCAAGGGCCTCTGGGTGGCTCAGTGGGTTAAAGCCTCTGCCTTCGGCTCAGGTCATGATCTCAGTGTCCTGGGATCGAGTCCCATATCGGGCTCTCTGCTCAGCGGGGAGCCTGCTTCCTCCTCTCTCTCTGTCTGCCTCTCTGCCTACTTGTGATCTCTCTCTCTCTGTCAAATAAATAAACAAAATCTTTAAAAAAAAAAAAATTACTGCTTCACAAGACAATGTCGGAATGAAGTACAAAGTTCTGGCTTGATCTCAAAGTAGCTTAAGAGCCCATCCTAACGCTTGAGAAGAGTTCTTGAGAGCGCCCAAATCTGGGACTGCAGAATCTTTAACTTCTTTCTTTTATGAAGCTTCCAGATGTTTTTCAATATTAGAAGTGTCAAGTTTTGGGCCACGTGGCTGGCTCAGTCAGTTAAGCCTCTGCCTTCAGCACAGGTCATGACCCCAGGGTCCTGGGATCAAGTCCCACATCGGGCTCTTTGCTCACTGAGGAGTCTGCTTCTTCTTTTTCCCTCTGCCTGCCGCTCTGCCTACTTGTGTTCTCTCTCTCTCTCAAAATAAATAAATAAATTCTTTAAAACAAAACAAAACAAAAAGAAGTGTTGAATTTTCCCTCATATAAGTCCACAGGTTCACTCTTCCTATTATGACTATTTCCAGTTCTCTACTTAAAGAATCAAGGTACCCTTCAACTTACGTCCTGTGGAAGCTGAAGGTTTCCTTCAATGGACATGGTGTAATGTACGTGAATGGGGTTGGTGCCTATTCATTTAGTGAGCCGTTCTGAGCACAGGCCGCAGCAGGGGCTGTGCTGGTTTGGGGAATTGAAGACGGTTTGAGATGAATTTCTTGCCCACAAGAAGTTACGAGTCTGGACGTATGAGAGACTAGTAAAAAGACACTCACTGCAATGGTATTATTAACATTTTAAAACTTGTTCTCAAATGCTGTGACATCAGTGGAGGGTTGTGATATAATGTGTCCTCCTTTTTCATAATTCTGGGTCGTTTCTAAGTGAAAAATATAATACATTTTTGTATATCATGTGTTGCACACAGTATAGTATTATGCTGCTGATTCAAGAAGCAAAAATGGACTTTTTCAGGGGATACTGAGCAGAGCTCAAATTCTAAGTCTTCCAATTCTCTGCCTTTGGGCAAGATATACTTGGACTTTGCTAATGGAATGAACTCTGCTTGATTTTTTTAGATGTTACACAAGCTCTCTTAGTAAATCTTAGCAGTTTTAACAGCGCTCAAATTATTTATCATTTCTCTTTTCCAGTTTCTTTAAAGTATACTTCATGCCTGCTTCTGTTGGTTCTGAATTGAAGATTAGCCAGACACCATAATAGCTTTTATATACTTCGTATAGTTTATCGAATAAAACCATAAAGCATTAGTAAGAGATGGAATAAGTGTATGTGTAAGGTATTATGAATCTTTTCTATTTTGTGCCCTGGAAGTCTGGTCTCTTTAATGTTTCTGCCTATCCTCTGTGTTTCAACATCATTATGGATTCCTTTCAGTGGCCTTAAATCCCAAACTCCTCTTAAGATGAGAAGAATGGAATGAGACTTCTGCCTACTTGGGAGAAAAATTCAAGCTTAATAAAAATATACCCATGCATGGTGCAAATATCATAGTATAACTTGCAAGCAAATGATTATCAGTGATGCTACCCCTTGAGAACATTGATTATTTGGCAAATGCCAAAGGACTGATTATTTATAACAAACTTGAATTCTAGAGAAAGTGCCAATAATTCTTTATATCTAGAACTTAAATGTGACATTACTTTTGGCCAAGAAAGCCATTGAGGAAAAAGACATCCAGAAGGCAGCAGCTGAAATCTGGGGCAGCACATTGACGACTTACTTTTAAAATTTTATAACTAGTTTAATTCTACACATGTCTATAAGAAACTGGGCCTTGTCGGTAAGTGACATAAATATAACCTTGGCAACTTTCCACTCAAATTTTGTATAAGTGAAAAAAGTTTACGTAACTTGAGATTTCAAATTTGAAAATGAATCTAGAGGTTATATAGACCAGTGGTTCTCAAAGTGGAGCCCCCAAACCAGCAGCATCAGCATTGCCTGGAACTTACAGATACAAATTCTCAGGTCCTACCCCAGACCTACTGAATCAGAAATTCTGGGGGTGGGGCCCCCCAGTGTGGGTTTCATTTTTTATTTTTTATTTATTTTTTTTAAAAAGACACATTTATTCAGCATCATGATCAGACTATTACATTTAGCAATCAACAGCATGGGTGCAAAAAAAAATCTACATTAAAACCCTTCGTTGGAATGCTTAACACTTTCCACAGAACAGAAACTAAAATAACCTGTTATACAATTAGTCACAAATACAGTCCTCAAGTTTTTTGCCCATACACATGAGTATTGTCTAAAACATGTCTTCTTTGTAGCAGCTAGGCCCTGCCACCACTGCGCTTGGCTGAGTTCACAAATCTGTTGTAACCTGGAGCTTCCCTGTCATTTCTCTGGCTCTCCTCTCCTGCTAAGCTTTGTTTCCTGGCAGTAATTAAAACCTTCTGCCACTGCCATAGCTACTGCTGCTGCTGGAACCACCATAGCCACCTTGGTTTCATGGTTTGGCAAAGTTTTGGCCTCCACCACCACAGGGGCCAGAGCTTCTGCCTCCAAAATTTCCTCCGTTCATGGGTCCAAAATTTGAAGATTGATTGTTATAATTGCCAAAATCATTATAGCTTCAGCCACCTCCAAAGTTGCTTCCATCATTACCAAATCCGTTATAGCCATCCCCACTGCCACCATATCCACTACCACTTCGACTGCCACCAAAGCCACCTTGACCACTGAAGTTCCCTCCACGACCAAAGTTGTCATTCCCACCAAACCACCTCCACCACCACCACTGAAGTTTCCAGAACCACTTCGACCTCTTTGGCTGGATGAAGCACTAGCCATCTCTTGCTTAGATAGGGCTTTCCTTACTTCACAGTTGTGGCCATTCACAGTATGGTATTTTTGAATGACAGTCTTGTCTACAGAGTCATGTTCATCAAATGTTACAAAAGCAAAACCCCTCTTTTTGCCACTGCCTCAGTCAGTCATGATCTCAGTCACTTCGATTTTCCCCTGCTGTTAAAAATCATCTCTTAGATGATGTTCTTCAGTGTCGTCTTTAATGCCACCAACAAAAACCTTTTTCACAGTTAAGTGGGCACCAGGTCTTTGAGAATCTTCTCTTGAGACAGCCCTCTTTGGTTCCACAACTCTTCCATCTACCTTGCGTGGCCTTGCGTTCATGGCTGCCTCCACCTCCTCCACAGCGGCATGTGTGACAAACCCAAAGCCTCTGGAGCGATTGGTGTTTGGATCTCGCGTTACCACACAGTCCATAAGTGTTCCCCATTGCTCAAAATGGCTCCTCAGACTCTCATCGGTTGTTTCAAAGCTCAGAGCTCCGATGAAGAGCTTCCGCAGCTGTTCAGGCTCTTTGGGAGACTCTGACTTAGACATGACGGCAGTGGGAGGGGAGACTTGAATGATGCTTACTCATCAGCATCCATGGGCAGAAAGCGCAGTGTGGGTTTTAATGACTCTCCATGTGATTCTGGTACACTACAGTTTGAGAATCACTGGTTTCAGTTGACACTCTCAACATTTTGATCCAGATCATTCTTTGTGGTGAAAGGCTGTCCTGTGTATTGTTCGATATTTAGCAGCATGTCTGGCCTCTACCCACCAGATGCCAGCAGCACCCCTCCCCAATCATGATGATAACAAATGTCTCCAGACATTGCCAAATGTCTGGCATTTGGGCTGGGAGAGACAAACCTCTTCCCTGTTGAGAACTACTGCTCTAGATGACCCTCCGAGCCTGATACAGGAATCTCCTTTACACCATTCCTGATACTTGTACTACAGGTGTGAGTTCTTTTCTTTTCCTTCTCCCCTTAGAAGTCATGGAATTCATAAACTCACCCTGCCCCAAAATATAATTACTAAAAATTTAAATATTTTAAATATATTTAGAGTATCTATATAATTTTTATGAATGGCATGCAATTAATCATATAAAATACAGGAATGAAATTTTTTAAGAATTTATCTATTTACGAGAGAGAGACAGAGCATGGGCAGGGGGAGGGGCAGAGAGAGAGAAGCAGGCTCCCCGCTGAGCAGGGAGCCCAGTGCAGGGCTCCATCCCAGGACCCTGGGATCAGGACCTGAGCCGAAGGCAGATGCCTAATGACTGAGCCACCCAGGCAACACACAGAGTGATTTTTTTTTCAAGTGTGCTTGATTACCGGTCTTTCTTCAGAGCTTTATTTCAGCATTGTATCATTCAGACTTCCCAGAACACACACTGCTCCCTCCCATCCTACACACAATGAACACTGGATCCACTCAGATGTTCTCTGCACATTTACTCCATCTATTAATTAGTGTTTGACTCCTTACTTCTATACTCTAAATCATCTAATCTTACCCATCTTGTCCCTAATCTTATCTATCATGTCCTAGGCACTGTGCTAAGTGTTTTTAAGTTCATGTTCTCATACCACCACCATTAAGGCGAGTCCTATCATTATTCCCATCTGCAGAAGAGAAAATTTGCTGAGCTGGTTACTGTGTTCCAGGTCCAAAAGCTGAGAAATGATGGAGCTGGATTTGAACCAAGGGAGACCTTGATCTCAGGCTATTAATCAGTGCACTGTTTTTTTTTAGATTTTTATTTATTTGAGAGAGAATGAGAAGGGAGAGGGTTAGAGGGAGAAGCAGACTCCCTGCTGAGCAGAAAGCCTGATGCAGGACTTGATTTTGGTACTCCAGGATCGTGACTTGAGCTGAAGGCAGTCGCTTAACCAGCTGAGCCACCCAGGTGCCCCAATCAGTGCACTACTTTGAGCACTTAAATGTCTAGCAGATGCATCCACTCTTTAATGCAGGATGAATGAAAGAATAACTGACTTGATTATTTCAAGCTAATGATGAAAGCTTTCAGATGAATTACCTAAAAGTTCATTCGTCAGCCTACTGTACAGTGTGAATGCAGGCGCACCTCTTTTCCTTGCACTCCACTTCACTGCACTTCACAGATGTTGCATGGTTTATGAACGGAAAGTTCAGGACTTCCATGGAGGAAGTCACTGCAGATGTGGTGGAAGTAGCAAGAAAACTAGAACTAGGAGTGGATCCTGAAGATGGGACTGAATTGTTTCAGTCTCATGATAAACTTGAACAGGAGAGGAGTTGCTTCTTACAAATGAACAAAGAAAGTGGTTTCTTGAGATGGAAACTACTCCTGGTGAAGATGTTGGGAAGTGTGTTAAAATGATAACAAAGGATTTAAAATAGCACATAAACTTAGTTGATAAAGCAGCAGCAGGGTTTTCGAGAATTCACTCCAATTTTGAAAAGAAGTCTTGCTATGGGTAAAATGCCGTTAAACAGCATCACAAGCTACAGAGAGATTGTTTGCGCAAGGGTCACTGGATGCAGCAAATTTTTCTTATTTTAAGAAATTGCTGTGGTCCCCCTAACTTTCAATGACTGCTGCCCTGATCAGTCATCAGCCATCAATGTGGAGGCAAGACCTTCCACCAGCAGAAAGGTCATGACTCACTGAAAGCTGATGACAGTTAACATTTTTTAGCAATAAAGTATTTTTAATTAAGGTACATACATGGGCCCAGCACGCTTCCACTGCGCTACTCTGCTTTAATTAAGGTACATACGTTGTTTTTTTAGATGGTAATGCTATTGCACGTTGCAATAGACTGTATAAACATAACTTTTATATGCACTGGGACCCCCCAAAAATGGACTTGCTTTATTATGATATTCACTTTGTTGCCTGGGTCTGGGACCAAACACATAATATCTCCAAGGTACGCCTGTATTGATTATTTTACGCTAACTGGTAACATTTGGGAGAATGGTTTCCAAACTGCCCAAAACAGTTACTACTTGGAGAAGTCATATACATGAAAGACAGTTGGATTTGTTGGCCTTCAGTCTCCAAGTATGATAGTGGATTAACTCGGAAGGCTGTCTGGAAGAACATGAAAAGGAGGTTAACAAAACAAATAGAAGAATATAAGGAGGCTTCCCAGGCTCCTTTCTTCTCCTGCAGTCCCTGGACATTTCAGTTCCTCGGGAAGTGGTAGTTTAGGGGGGAGTACAAAGCCCATTGATGTGTCTAAGTCCAGAAGTTATTCAGCCTCTGATATCCCTCAGATCACCTGGAGAGAGTATTTTCAAAATGTAAAGGGTCTCAGGAGGTCCAGCAGGACCTGGTGAATCAGAGGCTCACAGGACACAGCCTGATCTTTTGAGTTGTGTTTTAAAGTCCCCAGGTGGTTCAGCTGCACGTCAAAGGTCGAGAGCCAATGCAGGTCATTGTCTTCTCCCAGGCAGTCCCCAAAGTCCAACAAAGGGGACAGAAAAGAAGGCCCACAACAGTCAGTCACAGAGTTAGGTTGCTCTCAAAAACACGTATCCATCCTACTCAAGACAGAGCCAAATGAGAAATACAAATAGGGCCCCAAAAGCCATGAAATCCATAAAAGAAGGCTCTCAGAATCCTTGGCAGTTTCTTTTCCCTTGAATTCTTCCCCCTCATAAGAGAAAGGATCAGACAGTGAGGTTTTCGGCAGCAAAGGTGCCTGTAACAGCAGGCTGGATTTTCGAGATAGAACAGGGTTTTAAAAAGCCAGACGTGTCCTCAGAGATGATCTATGTCAGCTTCTTCATTCATAGATGATGAAAGCGAGATCAGTGGTGGTGTCCAACTTTCAAAGTTTCGTAAAGTTAGGAGTGATTATTAACACTCTGGGCAAATGGCCAGAGTGGTTTTTAAACATAATGTTAAATTAAACTTTAGCTGTCCATGGCTATCCCGTGGCATTTTATTTATCCTTATGTGAATTTCAAATGACTGTTACATGTTGCTTTCTATATTCCTTTTTGAAACACACATTTATGGGCGCCTGGGTGGCTCAGTGGGTTAAAGCCTCTGCCTTCGGCTCAGGTCATGATCTCAGGGTCCTGGGATCGAGGCCCGCATCGGGCTCCCTGCTCAGCGGGGAGCCTGCTTCCCCCTCTCTCTCTGCCTGCCTCTCTGCCTCCTTGTGATCTCTCTCCCTCTGTGAAATAAATAAATAAAATCTTAAAAAAAAAAAAAAGAAACACACATTTATGTTTGTCGCAAAACTCAAGACGCAAACTTCTTGTTTCCGAAATATTTGGAAGAGGAAAGTGTGGGCCGGGAACCAAGTGGCAGGAAGGTGCTGGGCAAAGCAGAGGAGCAGACTTGGGAGGAATTCACATGCTCTGATAGGAGACTATCACTTAGACTCCTGGAGTCTTGGTTTACAGATCCATAAGCAGCACATTATGTGAGAACGGAAGAACAGAGTGCTTTGAACTGAAAGTCAAACTGGCACTAAAAGTCAGGTTCGAGAACACTGGAGTTGGAGATCCTTTGGTCCTCGAAAGAGTTCCCATCATGACCCGCTGGAAGTGGAGATCGTTTCTGCTGGCTAAAAAGCAGAACATGGAGATGCTCTTCTCCAGGATTTTCACACTGAAGGTTGTAACCAGGAGTGAGCATGAAATGAATTAAGCCGGTCATATCCAGTACTTTTTCATGAAAAAAACAATGGTTTGGAAAAGAAACTGTATAATAAATCTTTCACTGGAAGGTTAGGTAGTGTTTCGTGAAACTTTGCTTGGGGTGTGTGGAGGAGGGAGGGTCTCAATGCAAAATATACTTATTAGAGATCATCTCTAGATGATGTCTATGACTTTATAGATAGGAAAAAAGTTAGACCAAAAGTTAGGGTGGCCTGGGTGTCTCAGTCAGTTAAGCGTCTGCCCTTGACTCAGGTCATGATCTGAGAGTCCTGGGATAAAGCCCCGCATTGGGGGTGGGGGTGGTCCCTGCTCAGCAGGGAATCTGCTTCTGCCTCTCCCACCCCCCCCCCACAATGCACTTGCCTGGTATCTCTCTCTCTCAAATAAATAACATCTTTAAAAAATAAATTAAGGGTGCCTGGGTGGCTCAGTGGGTTAAAGCCTCTGCTTTCGGCTCAGGTCATGATCTCAGCGTCCTGGGATCGAGGCGTGCATCGGGCTCTCTGCTCAGCAGGGAGCCTGCTTCCTCCTCGCCCTGTCTCTCTGCCTGCCTCTCTGCCTACTTGTAATCTCTCTCTCTCTGTGTCAAATAAAATAAATAAAATCTTTAAAAATAAATAAATAAATAAATAAATAAATAAATAAATAAATAAATAAATAAAATTGATTAAGGGGCGCCTGGGGGGCTCAGTGAGTTAAGCCTCTGCCTTCGGCTCAGGTCATGATCTCAGGGTCCTGGGATCGAGCCCCACATCAGGCTCTCTGCTCGGCAGGGAGCCTGCTTCCCCCTTTCTCTGCCTGCCTCTGCCTACTTTTGATCTTTCTCTCTCTCTGTCAAATAAATAAAATATTTTTTAAAGATTAATTAAAATTAAATATATAAATTAATTAATAATAAAATAATTAAATAAATGCATAAGAGGTTAAGTGACTTGCCCAAAGCTGCATTCTTATTTAATATAAATTGAGAAAATTAAATTTTAAAAAACCAGCTCTGTCCTTTAAAAATCCAGTTGTGCCCAAAATCTGAGTAATGATTCTACAAACAAGGACACAAATTTTCCTTAGAAGAAAACCTCAGAGCATACTGCAAGAACAATAGTATCTTTCCCATGGGATATTAGAAGATTAATCATTTTGTTAAACTCAATGAACTGGGCTGGGTGTCAAGTGCTTTGGAGGAATTACATCATTTCATTCTCCCACAATAACGTAGGTGATCCGCTCTCACAGATGGCAGTTGTTCCACCAAGGGAAGAAGCTTCCTTGTGAGTCCAGAGCCCAAGCTTACTTGCTTAGTTGCTCTCTCTCGTCTTACTCTTCAAACGACAAATGAATGGATAGCTAAAGAAAAAATAGACTGATGCCCAAATTCTAATATACATACATTTATTTAGAGTTTAGGTATTATATACTTTATAAGTAAGGCCAAACCAAAGAGTATAAGGACCCTCTCTCTCAGAGAAAACTAAATGGAAAAGCAAACAGTATAGGGTGTTTGAGTGGAACCTTTGCTGCCAGCACAGTTTTCTGCCAAGCTTAGTGATTCTTAAAATTGAATTAACCAATTACCACTAACTGGGACAGCAACAATCTGGTATTTTTGCAGTGAACGAAACCTGATGAATTCTTGTTTCACTTTCTCTAGGCAGGTGCCCTGTGAATGTCGACTGCTTTGTATGTCACAATTAGAATATAAATGCTTGTGATTGTGGTAATCATAGAAATGAAATAGACAAATAGGAAAGAAAGAATGAGAGGAAAAGAAAACAGAGAGAAGGAATGAATCATCAAACTGATCATTACAAAGGGTTTACAGGTTATTTATGCATACATTCATTCATTCCTGGTTTCTTGAGGTAGCTTTTTGGGAAAAGATGATATTATGAATGTATATAACCCACAAAGAAAGAAAACATAAATGAATCCATAGAAACTTTAAAATAGCTAACACTAATTTGCTTCCACAGTTAACCTTAACTGTTTATCCCTTTGGTTTTTGCTCTGAACATCATGTAATTTAAGTCCATATAAACAGTATTTCAATGTAGTACATACCATTTACCATCAGATGCAGAGAATTAGAGATTGGGAAAAGTCAGTTTGCCACAGACTCAACTGCTGAATGGAAATAAAAATAACTTAGACAGCCATCTCCCAATCACTCTTAGGAAAACACTCCTTAAAATTAAAGGGCAAAGAAGAATGATAATCTAATCCATCCCACTCCACCAGCCAGTCCTGATACTCTCATTGTCAAAGACACCATTGCCACTCAGAATGTGATCATGTGACCAGCAGCATCAGCATCACCTGGGAGCTTGCAAGAGATGCGAATCTCAGAGACCACCCCAAACCTCCTGGATCAATGTCTGCATTTATCAAGGTGCCCAGGGGATTCGAGTGCATGTTAAAGTTTGAGAAGCAGTGGGCTATACCCTTAAAAGGGAAAAGAAACCCAGGGTTACACTGGAGTAGTTGAGATCAAAGTATAACCACAACCACCCAAGTGGGAAAAATTCAAGATGTGATTTGATTATCATTGTGGAATATGTGAAATACTTGGAAGGAAGTTGGCGATTGACTCTTTCAAGTCAGAACAAAAGGAAATGTAAACTGTCTTGGGAGAGATAAAGCTGAACTGAATGGTCAGATAGAAAGAAACCTAAAATGCTTTCTATCTGATCCATTTCAAGGATAGGAGAATGGGTTAGATCCCCCAAGGGGTATTGTTTGGTCAGTGACCTCTTGTTTATGACAAGTAGTACTGGGTTTTTGTTTTTGTTTTTGTTTTTTCATTTACAGTGGTGATAAAATATTTGCTCTGAAAAGAAGTTGATTTCAGGTTTTTAAGCAGGTCGATTTAAAGAACTATAATAATTAAATAATAGGGCAGATGTATCGAGGGTGGAATATGACCAGCAAGTGGGCTTGCTAGACTAGGTCAGTATCACCCAGAATTTCACATTTCACAGCTGAGCATCATGCTTAAAAGGAAATAGAGAACTGTCAGCTTTTCTATTTTGCCAAGTAAAGATATATAAAAACAGAACAAAAAACATTTACTACCTACCATCACCAAATAAAAGATAGAATGTTTTCATATCCCTAAAAGCAAGAAAGACAATAGCAGAAAGAAGGGATAGGCCTTCCCAAGAAAATATGGTTGGCAACCTTACAAAGGCACATACACATAGGTCAGCAGTCCCTTATCCAAAATCCTTGTTAGATAGGTTCCAGAATTCAGATGTTTTGGAGGGCATGTAGTTCTAGAAGGTATGAAAGTAGTATTACAGCATCTGAGGGAGCATCCCATTCAATATGAAGCACATTAATATTACGGCAGAAAAATATTCACACTGTAGATGAATATATATAAATATAAATATTTACACTAAGTTGAATCAATAAAGATGGAACACCCATATAAAATCAGGTCAGTTTTTACTACCCAATAAGTTATGAAAAAACTTTTAGTTTCTGACAGCTTTAGATCTTGAAATTACAAATAAGGAATTACGCACATATATATTATATAGAATTGTCCTTCCTCTCCTCATTTTCCTGTGGAGCAGGAAACATTCTATCGCTGATAGGAATGATACCTGGAGTGTGTTTTTGGCCTCTAATCATATAATTTCTTCATTTATTCTCCACTGAGAACCATAGCCCTGTGGCGATGAGATATATTAATTCATGTCTACTTGCGTGTTATTGAAGAGATTCCTAAATGGTCACCTGCTAGAATGTGCTCTATGGGGCAGAGATGTCTGTTTTGTTCACTAATATATCCCAAGCACTTAAAAGTCCTTGACACATTATAGGTGCTCAGTGTTTGTTAAATCGCTGAAAGATTTGCAACTTAACGACCCGTGCAAATACTAAAACTATCACTGACAGCTCATGGATATAGAGTTGAGTTATGGCGTGTGTGAGTGTGTGCTCAATTCAGAGCAATCTGCTACATATTTCTACAAAAAAAAATATGTGTATGTGAGTTTTTCCCACTGGTTCGTCAGATGTAAACAGAATGTGAATAAAAAAGTTCCAGATAATGATGTCATATATTGAATCATCTGAAACTCCTGAGTCAACAGAAATAAGTATTTGGTCCTGATGGTTATTTTTTAAAGACAGAACATTTCATTTTCTTTGCTATTTTGGTCAAAAAGAGGTGAGGGTCAAAAAATAGGATCAAAAGTAGGTGAGAGGTAGTAGGAAAAAAGACCATGAATACAGTAAAATATTCAGTGGAAATAAAATAATTCAGTAAAATAAAATACAGTGAAATTTTAAAAAGAAATTGCTTAGCAACCAAGGATCTGAATTGATTTTCACGATCGCAACAAAATATGACTACAGCTGGACGAAATGGGATGGCAAAAGGAAATTCGTGTAACTTTTAGAAAGGAAGTTAAATTGGTTCCTTTCCCTTGACTCATATGGGTATGGTTTTGATAAGTGTGATTAAATGAGCAAAACTTCTTTGCCAGGAAAAAAATTATCCCCAACTAAAAGAAAGGCAGTATCCTCTAAGTAAAGACAACATGTTAGCACATCATAAATTATTGGCAATCTTTTTCAGAACTAAGATAAAATCCTGCAGGCATGTACCAACCACAGTATAGTGAAAATTTAAATGGCTCGTGATCCCATCCATCCAGAGATTATAGAGCTCACTTCTTAGCGAGTAGACATTACCTTCGAAACATAATCATAATGATTCTCACTTAGTGAGTGTTTATTATTTGCCAGGCAAAGTACAATAAACATACGCATCTAACACACTTACTGGTGTCACCACCCCCCACTGCCATTTTAGAATTGAGGACATTGGAATTCAGAAAATTTCAGTAACTTTCTAAGTTTATACCACAGTAAGCGGCAAAGTGGGGGTTGTAATCCACATCCATCTTACCCATATATCACCCATTGTACCACTCTGCCTTCCTCCAGTCACACTAGTCACATGAAATGCTAAAACTCTCTGACCCTCTGAAGTAACAGTAACTGACACCCAACAGCAAACACTTCCGATTATTGTAATTTATTTTCTTCTGTTGAGTGTTTTCATCTTCTGCCGCTGCTTATGACAATAAATGCACCCAGAAAGTCAAGAGCAGTTCATCTCAGCTAATGGTCTTCTCACCTTGCCATTCGTTTCTTACCCGGTTATTGAAATGGCTCGTTCTGAAATAGATTTGTGGTATTTTAATTGTCTAATTAATTGTTTTCTTGTAGTGCGTCAGGTCTTAAGTAATGAAACTTTTAGTTTTGACAGTCACCACCAGAAAAGAAGTACAGAATTCCTATTTTATGCATCCTAAATTAAGTAGAGATTCCGCGTATGAGAATGCCAAAGTAAGAAAATACTGCCATAGAAGTCAAGTATAATTAAAACCATAAATCATCAATTCGTTCATTTAACAAATGCATTGAGTACACTGGTAAATGTTAGAAATTGGTGTAGGTGCTTTGGGGAATCTAAAATCCAATTTAATAAGGAGACACTGAGTCTTTCAAGTGAAAAAAGGCTTTAAAATATCCTGTTAAGGCTGATGTTTGAGATAAGACCATAAAGACAAGAGATTATTACATATTGTCTATGGCTGCTTTCACATTCTAACGGCAGATCTGAATATCGGTCACAGAGACTGTGTGGCCTGAGAAGCCTGAAATATTTACTATCTGACCCTTGATAGAAAAGGTTGCCGAGCTCTGATTTAGCGTACTCTAAACACAAACATCTAAAGTACATCACTAGGGTGCCTGGGTGGCTCAGTGGGTTAAAGCCTCTGCCTTTGGCTCAGGTCATGATCTCAGAGTCTGGGGATCGAGGCCCGCATCAGGCTCCCTGCTCAGCAGAGAGCCTGCTTCCTCCGCTCTCTTTGCCTGCCTCTCTGCCTCCTTGCAATCTCTCTGTGTCAAATAAATAAATAAAATCTTTAAAAAAAATTTTTTAAAATAAAGTACATCACTAGCTAAAGTATAGAAGAAGAATAATTTGTCTCTAATCATAACTATGTAAGTACACAAAATACTTTCTAATAAATAATATTTAATGTCTCATAAATACTATCTCCTTCCAAGGCATCTGTGCTTGTCTGCATCTAAAAGCTAAGTATCCTTTAAGATACTGTTCATGGAACAAGACTATCGCTCCCACAGAAATCCTTTGATAAACTTATTTAGCAGGAGGAAAGAAATAGATAGAGACCAGAATGTAAAAGATGAAAAGGAGGCAAATACATAAGAAATAAGGAGGAGTATTAAGAGAGAAGACATAAAATAAGAAATGTAAAAACCGCAAAATTCACCAATTCAAGAATTATAATACAAACATTTTTGAGTTTTCTTAATATTGAACGTACAGCATTGATGCCAGCAGGCTGGTTCCAGGGACCCGGAAAAGGGGTCCCACAGGGCCAGCCAGGAGGGTCCTTAGCTTCTCCTAGGATGGACATCAAAAAAGAGCCAGCAGAAAGTGAGTGCAGAGTTTTCTAAAGATATAGCGAGAGCAGATACAGATGGAGTGTCTGGAGACTCTGAGAGGAAAGGAGTACAAGAGTTGTCTTTGTTCGGGGTCTGGGGAGTTTTGCTGGGGGCGGGGGGGGGGCGTTGGCATACCTGCCTCCTCAGGCACCCAGGAACTGGTTAGAATAAAGATGAGGGACCAGGTGTTATTCCTTGGAGCCAGGGGGCTTTGGCATCAGGATGGTCTGGAATAGGCATATGATAGCTTCCTCCGGTCATTCTCACCTGGTCCTTCCTTAGATGTAATCTATTCTAGAGAAATCATTAACTCCTTGTCCCTTCTGAGGCTAACATAACCTATGGATTACGAGGCATGTGTAAAGTGGAGTAGGGGTGCAGGTCCTAGCAAGAGCAGAAGCAGGAAAAGGAGGAAAAAGTGGATTTTTATGGAGTCCTTCACTTTGCCTGTGTCAGCATTGCTTCTGGTCCTAGAAACCTGGTAGGGTTAGCCAACATGGAAACTTTTACATCACAAAAGTCTAGATGAGCTAAGTAAACTAACAAAAGGTTGTTAATGTACAGCTGATATTAGCACACCACTGGAAATGAGCAGGTACCAGAAATGAAAGAAGACACTAAAAGATAAATCACAGGTTTCCAGAAATATCACAAGGAAAGCAAATACCACAAGTGAGAGTCATTAGCTACTATAAATGAAGTATTACCACCCCAAAAACTTTATATGATGGAAAGAAGTGGAAAGACCATAAGTAGAAAAGAGGAGTCAGAATAAGGAATAAATGCCGTAAGAAATAAGCTATCACTATGGTAAGAAGAAAAATGGATGGATTTGAAAGTGAACTAAATAGAAGGTGGGGAAAGTACCTTCTAAATTAAAAGCCTGATAGGATAAATAGGTTAAATAGAAACAGTTGAGCTAATAAAGTAGCAGGAAATTTGCAAGAATCTATCACATAACAATAAAGAGATGGAAAATATGAAAGATTGGGAGATAGAGCTAATCGAATAACAAAGTCCAAGATAAATAGAACCGAATTTTCAGAAGGAGCAAGGCAAGGTAAACAGAATGGGCAAGGGATGATTTTCAAAGTGATAATCACAGTGGATTTTCCTAAATTAGTTGAGAAGCATAAAGAAATCCTTAGCAGGATAGATAAGAATGAATCCATGCCTAGAAACATTGTGAAGAACAGCCAACATGGTGATAAAATCTTGAAAGCAACTAGAGATAAGACTCAGAATCCCCATTTAAAGAAAAAAAAAAAAAGGCTAGGGATTGTTCCTTCCGTCCAAAAGATGTATGATCTACAATATTGCGTTGTTCCCAGGATGGGGACTCTGCACTCCTGGTGGTCTAGGAGATGACTATAGTTGGGCCCGGAGTGAGGGTAGGCAGAAGAGGAGGCAGCATTGACATGAGCTCACCTCTCGGTTCACTTCCAGATTAAGTGTTTAAAAAGCGGGGACTATCAAGTACAATTGTTATTCAGATATGGCCATAATTATGAAAGTTATACATGAGTAACATTTGGCAATGCACATTCTTTTTTTTTTTTTCTAGATTTTATTTATTTACTTGACAGAGAGAGAGTGAGAGAGGGAACACCAGCAGGGGGAGTGGGAGAAGGAGAAGCAGGCTTCCCGCTGAGCGGGGAGCCCCATGTGGGGCTCGATCCCAGGACCCTGGGAACATGACCTGAGCCAAAGGCAGACGCTTAACGACTGAGCCATCCAGGCACCCCTGGCAATACTCATTCTTAAAACATGTTGTTGAGAAACCAGTGTTCTAGCCTCCCGTCCTTCACCAGCTAACCATGCAAACTAGGCCATCTCGTTCACCCTCGAAAGGCCTCAGTTTCCTTTATTAGAAGGTATGAGGGTTGAACTGGGAAAACTTTAAGAGCTTCCCTGTACCAAAATTCTGTGAAGGTGAATAACCATAAAGATTACCCAAGACTGACATTCAGCCAAAACCATTTAGCACACATCCCAGAGGACTGGCCATTTATTCCCCCAAAATGACACTGTGTTTCATTGGAGGACCTTGGGTATGCTTAAAACAATGGTAAAACCGGTTAGATTCCTAACTGTGTAATGCCTCGATTCCTTAATGGACTTCTTTTTTTTTTTTTTAAGATTTTATTTATTTGAGGGCACCTGGGTGGCTCAGTGGGTTAAAGCCTCTGCTTTCAGCTCAGGTCATGATCTCAGGGTCCTGGGATCGAGGCCCATATCGGGCTCTCTGCTCGGCAGGGAGCCTGCTTCCTCCTCTCTCTCTGCCTACTTGTGATCTCTCTCTCTCTCTGTCAAATAAAGAAATAAAATCTTTAAAAAAAAAAAAAGATTTTATTTATTTGAGAGAGAGCACCAGCGGAGTGGGGCAGGGAGAAAGAATCTGAAGCAGACTCCACACTGAGTGCAGAGCCAGACTCAGGGCTCGATCCCATGATCGTGAGATCAGGACCTGAGCCGAAACCAGGAGTCAGACGCTTAAACTACTGAGCCACTCAGGCATCCCAGAACTTTTTTATTTTTTAACTTTAAACTATTTACTTATTTGTTTGTACATATTTATTTGGTATAGTTGACGCACAATGTTACCTTAGTTCCAAGTGTATAACATAGTGATTTAACTTCCCTGTACTATGCTACGCTCACTATGAGTGAGCCTTACACTCATGAGTTACCTTCCAACACTATTACTTTTTGAGGAAAAATGACTAACAAATTTGTCTCAAGAATCTGGACCATGAGATGTGTTGCGTACTGTGCTGTGACCCATGGTGATTTTAAGTGCAGGTCTGCTCTCCCCAGCACCGCTAGTTGGGCAATAAAAGGTGCCCAGGGCCCTGTGCTTCATCTGTTGGACTCCCCCATTTCTTTTCATAACATTTGAAAGGTAGCTTTCACAATAATATCTGCTCGTGGCTCATTTTAGCTAATAAAATGCAAACAGGCTTTATGTCATGCCTTCCTCTAGCCCTAACTCTGCCACACCCCACTTAAAAACGACTCCCATTTTCTCTTTTGACTTAGACGGTTAGCCAACAGAATCCTCTGGCTTATTCAGAATTCACGTGGGCTGTACAGTGTCGGAACTTCCTGAGTGCACGGTATCATAGTACCTTCTCCCCTGTGGTTCTGTTTTCTCCTCCCCGCTTCTCTCTCCTGCTGATTTAGTCTGGATCCTATGGACCCTCCTTAGAATCTGCTCCTTGATCATTTGCACTGTATCTGTGCTTCAGACTTACCTGTTGTGATCACCTTTCCTTTTGTTGGTGACCCTTTATGTCCCTGCTGAGCACAGCTCCAACCTTGCTATTCTGGGTCGACCTAGAATCATGCCTATTTGAGCATTGGCTTAGTGGAAGCATATCTTCATGGGTATGTCTCAGAGGAAACCATTCATTCTGGCAGTGAGAGAGGAATCTAACACACAGATTACAGCCCAGCAAGAAGTTTGCTCCAGTCTATGCCTTTCACCATTTTAACTGTGCGTGGCCATGACATAGATAGCCTATCTTGTACTTTACATTGATTCCAGAAGGTTCTGGGGCATGATCATTGGTTGAGCTCGAACACTGGTGCCCAGTGGGAGAGGGAAAATAAAAGACAGTGTTTCCCCTCCATACAAGTGTATTCTTCTGTTGGGTATGGACAAATGTCTACTAGCTCAGGAGTTCACTGTGTGTTCTCTTCCTTCTCCCAAGGGCCCCTTCCATCTGAACCAGCTATGGGCTATGTTCCTCCTCATATTTATTCTTAACATTTCTGGGCAAGACTAGATGAAAACTCATGATTTTAAGAACGAAAAAATGTTAAATAAGGAAAGAAATTTAGAAATAATCTAGTTGAGCTTCTACATTTTACAAAGGGAATCAAAAGGCCAAAGGGAAAAAGAGCCCCTGGCTGATTGAGGATGAAGGCAGAGGCTAGAATTCATCTCTGCCAACTCCTAGTCCAATGCAATTTCCAGAACACCAACTTACGTCTCCACATCCTGAGTAATTGACCCATCGTTAGCTGCTACTTCAGTTCCTTTGCAGACCCTTGCAAGAATTGCAGGGATGCTAGCAATGTTTCTATTAAGCCCCAGCTGGAAGGACTGGGAAGTATCTAATTTCTAGCCAGCTTGAGTAATGGCATTATAGAAAGATGCTCATAATGTTCGCACCCAAGACTGCAGATTCACTTGATTAGACGGCAACATGGATCCCTTTACATTGTGTTATTTTGATAATTAGATGGGATTTCCAGCTCATCTCTGACCTGACACTTGTATTTTGTTTTTAACATGAGTCAGACAGTGAGTAATTCATTGTAGTTTTGCAGAGCAGACTATGCCTGTAGCTCATTAAAATGTGTTTAAAGTTTAATAAAATTTTACTCCATTCAGTAATAAACCTGGTTAAGTGTCTGGCATCTCATGCATGCTTTTAATGGCCTGTTTGCTTTTCAGAGATGTCAAGCAAGAGAAATTATTAAAAACAAAGATGTAAGACAGACTTAGTTGCAGTTCAAAATTTTTGTCATTTTCAACAAAACCATCTGTTACCTTCTATGTTTCCAAAATATAAAATGCTGATCTATATGATCACATTTTTAAAAATATTTCTTTCCCACTTCCCAATCTGAGTAAATACCACCCATTTATAAGAAGTTAAGTAGCATTGTTTAATTATTCATTGCTCAAATACGTTTGATGTTGCCAGAAAGACAAATTAATAGTGTAGGGAGAAGATAATTCAGAAAAAGCCAAGTAAGGAAGGATCAAAATTATTTTTATATAAATCATAAATATATATATATCAAAAATAAAAAGATTTAGTCTTAATTTCTTACCAATAAAGTGGACATCTCTCAAGTTATTCATCAAGGCAAATAAACTAGAGATGGAACAGAACTGATATTGTTACCTTTAACCAGAAATAATTTAAATATATGTATAAACACACATATACATTTTGCTTTTATTTTTTATATTTTTCTTAGTTTTACTACATTATGTTTTTGCCTCATTTCCTCTGTTTAAATTCATATATGCTCATTTGAATAAGTTGTGGGAACTTCTGCCTTTGTTGAATAAGGGGTAATATTGACTCTTCCCTGGAGATAACTTGAGTGAATTATGAAGGCTTTAATCCCTACCCCACCTGCATTACACGTTTCTGTCACCTGACTTGAAATCAACAACATTAATGAGCAAGAAGGCAGCATCTCATGCTTACAGAAAAATGACCAAGACAGTATGTTTGTCATGAAGCAATATGTCAACTGTGTTACAGTTCCATGTCCTTCTGTGGAACTAAGTCATGGCCATACACTGTATAATTTCCCGAGCATATGGCCTGTCAGCCAGGATAGCTAACAGTTTGCCTGCTTCACGACTGGAGTTTACATAATAATGCTAGTGCTACAGCGTATAAGAAATGACTCTGTTCTCCTTTTAGAGTATTGCTTTTATCAAATATAATGAAGTATATTGTTTAATAATTTACTTATACAGTAAAATATAGCATTTACTGTAAAAATTTGTATATAACCAAAAAATAAGAAATCAAGCAAACTATAACCCCAAGTTCGACCATCCAAAAATAACCAGCGCTATCATTTTGGGGAACAATTTTTCTAGATCATTTCTCCACGCATAAATGTAGGAGAAAAAGATGATAGAAAGATACACAGAAATGGTTTTCTACATATGGAATCACATTATAAGTGCTACTTTAAAATAAGCATTAGATTTAATTTTACCTGAATTTATCTGAAGAGAACCTGAAAAATTGGTGAATTTTGGTTAAATGTTTCTTCACCCAAGGGATATTAGATTTCGAAAGATTCCTATACATTTAAATGATTTTTTCAAATAAGGTCATTCCTTTTTATTTACTGTTTTAGTTTTAAACAACATTAGTTAACGACAGCAGTTTAAAAAAAAAAAAGCAGCTATGTTTCTTTCCACCTCAACCCCTCCCATCCTTGCAGCTTCTGTGGGTTATATTTATCAAGGTGGAGTACACTTGGATCTACTTTTGCAAATTGTCCAGTCACACTGTGCATGCAAACTGTGGTGCTCACCCACAGCCCTTTTTCTCGGGTTTCTCTATGCTACTCTCATGCTTGGCTGAATACATTGTCAAGTGTATTTTTGGATTTGTTTATCTAGAATCACAATGGGGTGCTTTAATTTCCTGAGTCCCCCCACATCTTTCAGAATGCATGTCCTTACATCTCATCGACGTTGGCTGGGTCCACTAATTTTCCTCAGTACTTTGTAAATAATTGCCTCATTGTCTCTAAGGTTGAACATCATTGTGGAGAACTCTAGGCTAGCCAAAATTATTGCCTTTCTAGGGAACTTTCTTTTTCTTCTTAGTTGACTAAAAGATGATTTTCTTAACCTTTAAGCTCAGGACTTAACTAGGATATAGCTAGTGTCCATCATTCTTTATCAGTTTTTTTCCTCCAACATTGCATGTCCCTCTGATCTGCAGTTTGAAGTCTTCTTTCGTTTCAGGAAAATTTCCAATATTCTACTCCTTTTCTGTTACATTTCTCTTCTCTAGAAACACAAATTATCCCTATGTTCTGTTGTCTTTGTTCTCTGCCTCTATCCACTTATCTAAATAAACTGTCTCTTCTCTCTCCACTGACTCTTTTATGAAGTCTTTCTTCTTGTCATTATTTTAGTTTTATACCCTTGCTGTTTCCATATTTTTATTTCTATCATGGTGCCATTTTGGTTCTCAATTTGTTTTCTTAGCTCTGTCAACTCCCTTTTGATTATTTTTATAAATTTGTTTTAGTATCTTGTTTAATCTCTTATAAATTGAGTACTTAAAGAAAATTTTCTTGTATGTCATGAGCTATATCTTCCTCACAGACTACACTGTTCTCTCTCCCTTTCTCGGTCTATTCCTATCTCTCTAGCTCCCTCCCTCCTTCTAGAGGAGGGCATATCCTTGTTCATGCTTGATGGAGAAGCCCTACCCAGACCTTCTTTTTACTCTAGTAGAGCATAGGTGAATTTTTCTTGACATTTTCCCCATATCATCTCAAAATCCTTTGTCTTCCTCTCTGAGTACAGTTTGTGGGATGACTGTTGGCTTCCAATCTTTGTTTGTTTGTTTGTTGTTTGTAAGAGAGAGCATGAGCCAGGGGGAGGGTCAAAGGGAGAGGGAGAAGCAGACACCGTGAAGCAGGGAGCCAGATGTGGAGCTCTGTCCCAAGACCCTGAGATCATGACCTGGGCCAAAGGCAGATACTTAACCAACTGAGCCACGGAGGTGCCCCTCCACCAACCTCTTTTTTGAGACAAGAAAATGCAACTGAGGAGGCACCATTAAGGTAGGCTGTTTTTCCTTGGAACCTGGGCTTACCTCCCTCTTCTACAGCCCATTAGATGTTCCAAACCAGGGTCTCCTCCACCAAATGCAATGGATTCCATGGTTGTGCACTACAGCTCTTTCTCCAATCTAGATCAGAACCCTGCCTTTGCCAATCCCATGATCATACACTGAGCTACTATTTTCTAAGGTGTTTTTCTTGACTTCTCCCTCTTCACCTCCCTCAGATCCCTACTTTCTGAGTCTAAAGGTATCATTAGAGTTTTTCTGGATTCAGTCCATTCACCTTCCTCCCTCTGTACTGTCACAGAGGGGAGAAGTAGAGTTACAGTGTTTCAGTCCAGCTACTCCTAATCCTGTGACCAATCCTTTTTAAGATGAAAATATGGAGTTATACACCTTTCTTTGTTTTGTGGCTGCTGGCAGTATTTTGTTTGGGTTTGTTTTAATAAATATTTTTGTTCTTTTGTATGTATTTAAGGAGGGAGACCCCCTGATTCATCTTTACACAAGAATATTTTCTCTGTGTCATCTCAAAAGCCACATCAGTGTCTATACAAAAAAAAAACACTACACAGATTTTGAAAAATTAAATGAAAATTAAAATTTCCATGTCAAATATTTGATTTCATTATTGATTTTATGATTACAAAAAAATAAATTCTTTAAAAAATGAATACAGAAAAGTATTATAAGAATGCAGACGTTATCATACCATTTACATATCATTTTGGTGTGTTTTCTTTTAGTATTTTATTTATCTGTGTATGATTTCAAAAAATTGAAATCAATTTTTGGCTTGAAATCAATTGGTGGCTTGTTTTGCTCCTAACAGTACACTGTAAGCACTTAACATAGCCTTAAGTATTCTTTGAAAAAAAAAAAAGACGGCACCTGGGCGGCTCAGCGGGTTAAGCCTCTGCCTTGGACTCAGGTCATGATCTCAGGGTCCTGGGATGGAGTCCCACATTGGACTCTCTGCTCGGCAGGGAGCCTGCTTCCTCCTCTCTCTCTCTGCCTACTTGTGATCTCCCTCTCTCTCTCTGTCAAAAAAAATAAATAAAATCTTAAAAAAAAGAAAAAATATTTTAATCATTTGGATGCATGCTGATATATTCTAATAGTCCCCTATTGCACATTTATGCTATTTATAATTTTTATTAATATTAATGCCATGGTGCACACCTGTCTACATAAATCTTTGGATGTATTTCCTTTAAAACACTTTAGTACTAATCATTATAAATCTTGGTTATTATTACACAATGCTATAGACAGATAAAGAGAAATCCTGTACCAGATTAACTCTTGGGACATAAAGTTTTTAATAAATTTAGTTGGATGTATCATAGTGCTTTTTCCTCATAAATTCAAGGTCTAAAATCATATGAATTCTGATGAATTATTTAATGAAAGCCGCAGAGGCATTTTCTAAACTGTTTTCAAAAAGTACCACTTTACAGCCTTGATCAGTGCCCTCTGGCTTTTTCTACAGAGTTCAGAGTAGCATAGTGATTCAGCACACAAAATCTGGGGTCAGAAAGACCTGGGATCTAACTCCAATTGTATCACTTGCATTATCTGATACTCCCTCCACTCCTCCCTCTTCATCTCCTTCTTTATGTTACAATGACACTGACCTTCTTTCTGTCCCTCGAGCAGGCCAAGATCTTATCCAACTTGGCTCTTGCTCTTTCTTCAAATGTAACACTTTTGGCCCAGGCTACTCATGGCTGATCCTTTCTCCTTCAAAGGTTCATTCTCTGCTCAGCTAATGTTCTCATTAACTTTCCCCTCAAGTCATTTTCTGTTCCATTACTCTGTTTTATTTTCTTCATACTACTTCTCATTACTTAAAAGTATCTTAATAGTGGCTCTAAAAATAATAATAATAAAATAATGGCTCTGATTAATGTTATTATTAGCTTACCTCAGCACCCATAATTCCCTTCCACCCACCTACAACGCTGGTGCCATTCTCCTGAGAGGGCGACTGCCCTCTTGTGGACTTTTAGGATAGTGCTACTAGAGGCACAAAAACTAATTTCATTTGTTGCAGCCACAGACTTATTGTTTTGGGGGGAGCGGGATTCTTCAGCTGTCAAATACTTGAGACTTACTGATTTTCAGGTAGCTGATTAAGTGTTTAGTCTATCTGAAACAGGAATGACCTAAAATGTGAGATCACCTTGTTTGTAATAGTAGTCTCTAAGTCCATGAGTTTTCTCAATACCAAGCAATGTGCTAAGGGATTTTCATATGTTTTCTCATTAAGCTTAAGCATTGTCCACTAAGAAAACAAAGTGGTAATTTGAGACATATAAAGAAAGCTTTCCTAAACTTCTAAATAGAGCTGATTCTCTATGTCCAAGTTTGTCTGCGACTTTTCAGGGGAGAAAAATGAAAAGATGGAATATAGAGGTTTTTTTAAGTGCCAAAATGGCCTGAATTCTTGACTCAACTCTGACCCTAATTATTGTGTGTCATTTACAGATTTATTTGTCTTTTCTAGACCTTAGTTTCCTCAAATGTAAAATGAGGTTGAGAGTTCTTCCAAGTATGAAATGATTTTAGGAAAACCCAGGAATCTAATAATTATGCTTGGCCAATGCCACGGTGAGACAAAAAACATCATTTCTTCCTCCTTCCTGGGATTGGTAGCTCCAAAATCCTAAGAACTAAGACATCATTTTGGATGATGACATAGGACTTACGTATGTATTACATGTATTGCTAACTATCAATTAATACTGGAAAAACTCTTGTTTTGCAGTAAAGTTACTTCTTTAAAGCTTCTAGAGGTGATCTTTAAATTATGAATAATAGATAATGTAATTATTGGGTATTAATGTAATTATCTATGTCTCTATTTAATTCAACAGAAAATTATTCTGTAAATACTTATTGAGCAGCCACTCTGCAGTGGTACTGGTATGGAGGAAAAATCAGCAAAAGATGTAACTGTTACCCCCAATCCTCGTGAAATCTACTATCCAGGGTATCATGAAGCCATCCCCAGATCATCCTCAAGAATAATTGGGAAGTAAGATGCCAAAATTTAAATGCTAGGAAATTGTATATATTTGTTACATTATGCACATTGATGGTATCATAACATAGGTAGTAAAGCATCTGCTTTGAGTCTGACAAGATTCCTTTCAACCTCTTATTAGCTGTGTGATCTTGAGAAAGCTACCTTACCTCTCTGCACATCTGTCCCCTCACTTGATAAACAAAGATAATGCTCCCTAATTTGCAGGGGTTTTGTAAGACTTAAATAAGATAATGTGTACAAAGGGTTTGGCATACATGCTCACTATATGGCAGCTGCTGAGTGAAAAAGGACAGAAAGAGAGAAAGGAAAATTGGAAGCAGTCCGGGAGGCAAGTTGAGATTGGCAGAATGCCAAAAATAGCAAAGTTTCTTAATGTTGTGGTATATAAATGGCTGGAAGTCATAAAAAAAAGCTGAAGAGTAATATCATTTTCTATTATGTTTGAAACTAAAAATGGAATGTTCTGCCCCTCTGTATTATACCAAATAATATCCGTTGTCTTCAGGTCTGGGCCCAGATACTCTAGAAAACATGTTCAGTTTTAACCCACCTTCTAAACTGGCTAAAAATAGATTTGCAAGAAATAAATTCTGCCAATAATTATGCAGAGCATAAATATGACCATAAGTCTATGGCCAAAATTGGCTAAGTTAGCTAAATTGGCTAAAAATAGATTTGTAAGAAATAAGTTCTACCAATAAACATGTAGAGCATAAATATGACCATAAGTCTGTGGTCAAAACACTGCTATGTGCCCAGCACTGTTGCAGGTACTGGAGATAGAGCAGTGAATAAAATGGGGGGATTTCTACCCTTGTGGTATTTACAGTCTAGTGGGGGAGAAATAGGTAATAAGGGATATAAAGAAATAAATCAGATAGTAAAGGTGAAAAGCTCTCTATGGAGAGAAAGAAGGAAAGAGGAGTGGGGTGTATAACTTCAAATAGATGGTTAAGTAAAATACTGAAAAGACTTGAAAAAAGTGTGGGTAAGATCTTTAAGAATAATAATAATAATAATATCTGGGGGAGCAACTTTCCAGCAGGAGTGTGTTCAAAGGTCCTGAGGTGGGAGCAAGGCTGGTATGTCTGGGAAACACCAAGGGAGTTGGTTAGCCTGGAGTGGAGGAAGTGAGGGAGGGCAGTGAAATTGGGGTCATGGGGGACCTTGGTTATCCAGACTGTGATAGGAAACCATTGCAGGGTTTCTGCAGAGGGGCAAAATGAACTGATATATAATTCAACCAATGGAGTCATGTGACATAATTTATGTTTTAAAAAGATCACCTCTGGCTGCTTTTTGAAAATTAAGTGTTGGGGACAGAGATAAAAGCAGGAAGACCAGGCTACTGCAGGGATCCAGTTGAGAGATGATTACAGTAACTATGGAGGTGAAAAGGATGTTTAGCTTCTGAATCATTTAGAATCATCATTTATAGTGATGAAAAAGACAAAGGGTACCACAAACAAGTTTGTTTGAGGTAATTTGGGGGGGGCATGGGAAAGGTCTACGATCTAGTTTCAGACCTGTCAAGTTTAAGATGTCCATTAGTGTACACAATTAGATATGCAAAGAGGTCTGGGCTGTAAATAGACATTTGCGGACTATCAGCATATGGATGGTATTTAAAGCCATGAGACAGAACAAGATTAGCAAGGAAGTGAGACAGATAAAGAATAGAACATGTCCAAGGAATACATTCTGGGAGCATCTCAATGGGAAAATCAGGAAAATGTCTTATCCCAGAGAGCCATAGAAGAAAGTGTTTCGAAAAGGGACTGTGTCAAATGCTGTGTCAAATGCTGCTGATAGATCAAATAAAATGAGACTTGCAAACAGACCATAGGATTTAGTGATTTGAGGTATCGTGGGTTACCTTGACTAGGACAATTTTGTGAGTGATAGGGGCCAAGGCTGATTAGAGAAAATGGCAGCAGTATTGGAATCAAGGAGTACAGACAGCTCTTTGCTACAAAAAGGAGCAGAGAAATGGAGAGAAGTTGAAGAGTGAAGCAGAGTCCAGATATATATATATATATATATATATATATATATATATATATATTTTTTTTTTTT
>LNAC01000262.1:1783992-2006588 GCA_002007465.1 Ailurus styani | reverse complement strand
TTTTTTTTTTTTTTTTTTTTTTTTTTAAGAAATAACAGCAGGTTTATTAGTCAATGGGTTGACCCAAAAAGGAAGGAACAATTGATGAGGCAGGAAAGAAAAGGGAGAATTTCTGGAGCAATGTCCCTGAGTGGAAGGGCTAGGGATGGAATGCACAAGGAGAGAGGTGAACCCCAGTTGGGATGATAGCACAGTATCTAGTGCAGTGGTCCCCAAAATGTGGTCCCAGGCCCATAGCATCAGCATCGCTTGAGAGTTACTAGAAATGCAAATCGTTGGGCCCTCCCCCAGACTTCCTGATTCAGGAACTTTGGGGTTGAGGCCAAGTAATCTTTTCTAACAAGTCTTCCTCGTGATTCTGATGCACAGTGACATCTGAGAACCACCAGTCTATAGTAACAGAATATATAGGTACAGATGATGGTCAGGAAGTAGATATGGCCCTGCAATCGTGGGAAATGATCTCTGGTTGCTTCCATTTTCTCGGGAACATAGGAAGAAAGGACATTAGCTAAGAGGGAGAATTAGGGAGAAGTTGTTGGAGATTTGATGGAAAGGGAAAGGTTTTAAATAGTTGTCTAGGGACTGGGAGAGTGACCGATCCAGGACACAGAGTGTGTGTGTCTGGGAACATTAAGTGCTCATGTGAGGCTCATGGTCACGTGTCTACACTGAGACAGTCCATTTGATTGTGTCTTTTCTCCAGCCATGTCTACCTGGAGTTGATAAGATATGAGAGAAATCTACAAGAGGAATAAATGAATAGAATGACTAATATAAGTAGGAGTTTTATAGGTATACATTGCTTTCCAGCATGGAAACAGTACTATTTCCTAAAGACCAACATACTTGTTATTCTTGACATCCAAAGGCCAGCCTGGAGGCCTGACCTATGAACAACTTGGTGAAAGAGTCATGTCTGCAATCTTGCCATCACCCCACAGCCGATGAGTCTTAGGTGCAACCTCTAGCAAGGCCTGCCTGACTAGTCAGGTAGCAAACTGGTCAGAGCAACAGTACACACCCACAGAGTGCTTCTTCATTTACTCGCCTGTGCACCACATGAACCTTCTCTGAACCAAATTATTATTTAAACAAAAACTTGACGATCGTGGAAGACCACATATTGTATGATCCTCTTTATGTGAAATGTCCAGAATGGGCAAATCCATAGAGGCAGACGGTAGATTAGTGGTTGACTGGAGCAGGGAGAAATGGGGAGACAGGAGAGTGGTAGAGAAAAGGTAAGATGTTTCTTTTTGAGGTGATGAAAATGTTCTGGAATTGACTATAGTGATAATTGCATGTATCTGTGAATATTCTATAATCCATCGAAGTGTATACTTCATATGGGTAAATTGTATAGTTGGGAGTTACATTTCAGGAAAGCTGTTTAAAAAAACTTGCACACCTACACATTTAATTACTTATTTTTTATGGATGAACATCAAGGACTTGTTAATGAAAATTAACCAAATCATTTAAACCTATAACTGAATTCTTTTGAAACTATCTTTAAATAGAAGAGCTTCCTTCAAATGCTGAGAACTTTCTGATATATTCTTTTTTAAAAATCCTACCTTTTAGTCTCTGATATGGAAAGTAACTTCCAGGAGTTAAGCTATATTTCCTTCTTTAAAAAAAAAAAAAGAGGAAAGTAAGAAGGAACACCAATTCCCGCTCTGTAGTGTTTTGTTGTATAAAACTTGGACTCAAAGCTGCCATTAATTCTACTTTTCAAGGCTAGATCCTCTCTGATATATCAAAATAAATGCTCTGGGAGTCTTAAGGTGATACAGATCTCTTTCGTTTCTAAATGGCATATGCTGTTAAGAAAAAAGTTCATTGCCACCTTCCATCAGCTTCAGGGCTAAGCATGAACGGTGTCCTTTGTCTTGCATTATCCTTTTTGCTCTAAACTTAGGGACACACACTCATTTTTATACCATCATTGAAATGCAAGCTTGCTCCTGTTTTAAAGCATGCTGGCGTTTATCTACCTCATGTTCCTGGGGATTTAAAGTGATCCATGGAGCACCTGAGTGGCTCAGTCTGTTGAGCATCTGACTCTTGATTTCAGCTCAGGTCTTGATCTCAGGACGGTGAGATTGAGACCCAGCTCCGCACTCAGCAGGGCGTGTGCTTGAGATTCCCTCCATCCCTCTCCCTCCACCCCTCCCCCTGCTCTCACACACACTCTCTCTCTCAATAATTTTTTTTCATCTTTAAAAAAATAATAAATAATTAAAGTGACTCCTTCACCATTCACTTTGGCCAATTTGTCTTCGTATAGGAAGAGTCCTAAGACCACATAGTTCTGTCTTTCAGTCTCCAAAAATAAATTCGGAGGGTGACTGATCATTAATCCTCTATTTTTTTATAGATATTCATGGAAGTTGTTGGATTCATACTGAGCAGCATAGGGCTCTGCAGTCAGAGCATGAAGGAAGCATCAGGAGGCCAAGTTAGCTTTTCTGCCAGTGGCTCCTTGACCTTGGGCAAGCTATTTAATTTTCCATTTCCACCTCTAAAAATAAGGAGCTGGATCAAGCATCTGTGGAGTTCTTTCTCATGCTAACCTGTAGAAAAGGCAGTGAACAGAGAGTGGAAAGCTGGGGCCCCAGCGTCAGAATGGCCTGGTTAGAATTCTGGGTTTGCTACTTAACTAGTAAGCTGGTTCTAATTCTATAGTGACTCTATCGCCCAGTTACCCCCCATCAAAGAAGACAAGCCGAATCAGACCTGCTGCTTCGGTCCTGCCTGTATCACTGATCTCGGGGCTGGCCGTGAAGTAGAGGCTCATGGCATGTCTGTGCAACTCGACACAAAAGCAGAAGAGACAGGGCCCACACACACTGAGTCTAGCCTATGTGAGACTCGGAGCCAGACAGTCCAAAGCAACCGTCCAGAAAAGGCCTGGACAACACGCAGGAGAACGTGAGTTTCAGGCGGCCGAGTTCAGGGCCCGGACTGTTGGTTGGGAGAAAAACGTAAGCTGAAGCTATACTTGTTTGTTTGTTTCTTGCCTTCCTCCCCTCCGGCTCTCCCAAGTTTGTTTTGGTTTGAAACCAGGCCCACCCAGGGGAGCTAACCGAGCAGCCCGTCCTTCAGCCTTTTCCTGTCTCCGAGCCTCAGACCAGCGGTTCCCTCCCGCCCCGTTGGCTCTCAGGCGTCGCTCGCATTGCTGGGTGCCCTGCTCCAATTTCAGCTTCCCCCAAATGATTTCTGGGCCCCGCTCTCGGCGCCCAAGCCCGCTCCCAGAATGCTGCCTTTCACCTCCTCTTCCTCCCTCTCAAAAACACGCCTCTCCAACCCTGCGGTAAATAAATGCATGCAAAGAGACGCTTTTGTTTGTTTGATCTCAGAAGGCTACCGGTGTGGTTCTTCACGCAGTGAGTTCCTGGTCGGCGCCCTGGCTGGTTGGGAAGTGTTGCTCTGGATGGAAGGGGCCAAACCGCATCGCTGCAGAGTCCTCCGAGCTGAAGCTGGAGTGAGGGCTGCTGAACGTGGGGCTCAGCTGACCTCCCCAGGCTCGATTCCGGCTGGCAGATGGCCCCATCCGTGCCCTGCAGCCTACCTTTGCTTGCTTTGCCTCCGCCTTCAGTGCGTTACAGAATTCACTGCATGTCAGTTGCGCAAACTTCTTCCTTCTTGGGTCAAATTAAGAAGGAACGTTTCCCAATAAAAGAAACAGGAGTATCCTACTGTTTAGATCAGGGGTCAGCAAACCATAACCTGAGGGCTGACTCCAGCCCACCGCTTGTCCTCATAAATAAAGTTTTATTGGACGATGCTCATCCACTTAGGCATTTTCTGTGGCTCTTTTCACACCACGTGGTATGCTGGAGTAGTTGCAATAGAGACTCACTGGCCTCAACAGCCTGAGATATTTACTATCTGGCCCCATTCAGGTAAAGGGTGCCAACCCCCACTTCAAATGCAGAGACACCAGACATGAGAGATCCATGGAATATAGCCAAATAAATTATCTAGATTTCTTGTTTCCTGTGAAGCATGTATTTTGCTGTAGATTTTATAAAGATCTATTTCATTTTTAAATGAAAACCAAAGGCATCAATAGAAAAATCTTGATAAGCTATGAAGGTCTCTCTATGAATGTGGAGACTATTCATGCAAGTTTAGGACTAGAAAGAGACGTTAGGTACCATCTAATCTGATCTCATTGTTTTGACGTGATGTGGACCAGGGGTGAAGGGTCAAGAAAGAATGCTTGAGATGTTTTGGGTGCAAAAAGGTGTTTTTATTAAAGCATGAGGACATGGCCCGTGCGCAGATAAGAACTGCACTGGGATTGTGAGGAGCTGTGGATTATATACTTTTAATCGGGGAGGGGTAGAGACCAAAGTTTCCAAACGGATTTCATATGTTGACTTATAGGATCCTGACACCTGGCTATGGTCAAGCTAAGGTTGCCATATGCCTCTAGCAAAGCATTAAGACCGTTGTGAGTTCTTTGAGGAACGCCCTACTGTGTGTGTCTCAAGTACTTGTCAATGGGTTACAAGTTGTAAGGAAATTTAATTTTGTCTACACTTCCTTTGGCTTTGTTCTCCTTGTCAATTAGATAAGCTGAAGAAACTAGGAACTTAAAGATGACTGTGCCTGTAGTCACATGACATGTTATGGCTGTCGCAGCCCATAACCTGGAGCTTCTAACTTCATGTCCAGGGCTTCTTCCAGTCAGGTTAGACTAGGAAAAAAAAAGTCACTGAACAGAGCTGATGGTTGCTGCTATGAATTCAAATAACCACGGGCTTTCAACATTGCCCTGAAGTGTCTCTGTTCAACACTCTCTTCCACTTTCTGTAATGACTGTTTCAGACTTCATCTTCCAGAAACCTCTACCATCCCCGTCTTCCTTTGTTCTCATCTGAAAACTTCACTTCCTGCTCTAGAGAAAATGAAACGTTTCACGCAAGAACTTGAATCGTCCTGACACCAAACACATAGACCACCTGTGTCTGTGCCCGTCCTCCCTTCCTCCCGTGCGATAGGAGACTGTTCCTTCTCTGGATAGAATCCCTGTCCAAGAATTTTTCAGGATCAGTTAACCCTTCTTTCTCCATCTCTCCCCTTTTCTCTTCTCTTCTCTCTCTCCCCCTCCCTTCCTCTCTCATATATTGCATCCTTCTTAACAGTTTTTAACAACTGAGCCACCCAGGCGCCCCATTAACAGTTTTTAAACATGTTCACATCTCTTATTTAAAAAAAAAAAAGAAGAAATGCCTATCATCTACACATCCCCTGCAACTAACTCCCAATGATTTCTTTTCTCGTCTGCAACCAAACTTCTCAAAAGTGTCATCAATGTACTCTATGGGTCCTCATCTCCCATTTTCTTCAACCTAATCTGTCTGGTTTCAGATCCCCTCTTACCAAGCAAATAACACTCATTAAGATCATTGATGACCTTCATGGTATTAAATCCAGTGAGCATATTCCGGACCTCATCTCACTTGACCTCTAGGCAGCATTCAACAGCACCGCGCACTCTCTCCTTCCTGACACGGTACTCTTCCCTTAGATTCCATGACACAGAACTCTCCAGGATTTCTTTGTGTCCCACAGACACTCTCCCCTCGCTCACTTGCTCAGATTCCCACACGAACTCACATTTTCCTCCTGACTTGGAGGAATATTAGAGTTCCTCAAATGTTGATTGTCGATGCTCCTCTTTTTTATCTCTTTGCAATTGTAAAGCATCTCATCCATGGCAATGCCTTCGGTGACCATTATTTATACGCAAATGTAGGCCTCTTCTGACTCTTTCAACACAAATGACCACAGTGATTTTTGAAAGGCAAATCTAATCCTTTCCACTTCCTCTACTTAAGAGCCTTCAACCTATACTCATTTAGGATAAATATAAAATTACGTCTGTGGCCTAAAAGGCTCTGCCTGTTTAGCCTCCTATCTGCCTCCCCAGCCCCATCTCATCCTATGCTCGCTACCCTCACTCCTCAGCCTGCAGGGGGCCTTCCTCACCCCTACATGGACCAGGCTCTCTCCCCTCGCAGAGAATGAGGCTATGCACACTCTACCCCTATGCTTGGGATTGCCCTTCTGTCCCCCTTTACCCGGCAACCCGTACTCACACTTCGATGTCATCCCTGTGGGCACTTACAGGAATCTCCTCCAACTCATCATTTCTTCTAAGACTTCGTTGACTAAGTCAAAGCCTGCATGTTAGTCTGTCCCTGATAACGCTTGACAGAGCTATAATTCTACCTTGAATTGCATAATTAACTTGATTAGTGTCTGTTCTCACCCCAAAGGCAGTAAGCTCTGTAAGGACAGATACCATGTTTTACTTCTGTTTTATGCTGTGTGCCTAGCGGTGGGTAATCAGTGTAGGTATTCAGGAAATATTTCATGAGAGAATATAGTGAGGAAGGAAAGGGGAGAGAGAGTGGGTGGATGAATAGATGGACAGACAGTTATGACATCTTTGATCTTAGGTATTATGCTTTACCATAGGTTCTAGGCCAACAGGTGGAAAATTGTGTAGATTTTCCAATAACTAAGAGCAAGGGAAGAAGCATAAGCACTTAACAACAATGGGATTATGGCGGTCTGTATCTTGGTGGGCATCTCCATACCACTTTTACACTCTTCCCAGGGACACTCTATTCTATGCGTGTATAATAATAATAACAAGTGCACTGTGTGTTTCTTAACTACCACAGATATTTCTAAAATGCAAACTTGTGGCTTCTGATTCATACATATTGTTAGGGAGGAAAATCCAAGCTGTCACAGGCTCATAAATGCTCCGCATTCTACTTCGCTATGATTCTACATGACTAATGTCATTAGCCAACCACAGAAACTAAGCCATTGGTCATAGGAAAATAAAAATGGTGTATGTGCTGGTTGTGTTTGGCACAGAGCCCTTGTTTGAGCAGATACAGATGCCAAGGATCCCTAGAATGAACGGCCTTAGAGCATGCAGTCGTGTCCAAAGAACTGAGCCCTTCTTGAAACAAACCAACACCCTATAACAATCAACTGAATCCAAATTATTGAGCATTTTCCTAAATGCCTATGGGACTGGAATCCTTGTGTTGACTCCTACACACTTAAGTCTAATCCTCTTCAACAGTGATCTTAGAAGGGAACATATTTATTTTAGTGACACTGCCCTGACTCTAAATTATTTGCAACTCCTCTTTGGGACTGGCTTCAAGGCCAAGAGTATGTTATTAAATGCATCCGAAGCTGTTTGAGAGTAAATTTGATTTTTAGAAAAATCCAATGTTATAAAGAATCAAGTCCGGTGAATAAATTTAGGAATCAACCTGAGTAATAGCATTTGGTCCAAATAAGATTTAAATTCAAAATGATACAGATTTTCTTATTTGGGGAACATAAAAAAAAAATAGATCTAAAGAGTCAACTGGTTCTCAATGAGGAGTTCCAGAAATGTTTGAAGAAATGGAAAACATGAATAGCTTCATCAGATGACAGGGCTTACAAGTTCTGATGTGTTTGTTTTAAAACTCAGTCTCATTTCTTTAGAGATTTGAACTAGCCCTCCCCCAGGCCAGCCTTGGCCAGCTACATGTGTTTTGTTTGGAAGACTTGGCGGTTTTCTTTAACAATTGAGTCGAGATTTAAAAATCAAGAGATTTCAAGTACAAATTTGGATTTCTGATGTCCTCCAGAAAATCTGAAGGTTTGGCAAAATTATTCCCACAACACTACAGGAGAGTCAGCTCCTAGGTCAGAATACCTGCTGCCTCCTTTCTACAGGAAATAGCCTGTGTCCCTCACTCCCATGATCATCTGCCCAGACCTCACTAATGACGGCTGCACTGCCCCCTTCACTGTTTATTGTTCGATAGGACAGTTGTTTGTTTAATTGCCTGTGCCATCTCTCTAGATTGAAAGCTGATGAAGGAATTTTTTTTCCCCTGTGTTTGTTCACGGCCACATCCCCAGGGTCTGGTGCAGGGCTCGCACTGCTGAATGAATGAATGTCTAGCCCCTGTGGGCACTTGCATTTCCAACTCCTCCTTTAAAGTCACACTTAGTAAACAAAAAGATTTTAGGTATAAAGTCAAGAACATTTTATTTCTGTCATGTTGTTGCATTTAGTCTTCACAACAATTTTGCGAAGTATGCATTGCCTCTGAATTTTCCCTCAAGTCTTTCTACCTTTCTATCGTATTCATTTCATTGTATTGTATTATCTCATCCTTTTGAACAGATACAAAATTCTGTACGTAGTTCAGAATCTAAAGTGTAATTACACTAACAAGACTGCGGTGAAGTCTCCCTCCAACCCCCATCCCTAATCATCAAGGCCAGCGATGGTGCTCATTTCTTGGGTGTCCATGCATTAGCTATCCTTTGTATACACACCTATATATTCTTTCTCTTTGTGTTCATAGATGTCTCATACCATGTATACCATTATGCCCTTTGCTTTTCTCATTTAACAGTATTTTTAAGATTTTATATATTTATTTGAGAGAGAGTGAGAGAGCGAGCATGGGGCGGGGGGCAATGGGAGAGGCAGACAGAAAACCCCAAGCAGACACCCCACTAAGCAAGGAGTCCAATGCAGGGCTTGATCCCACAACCCTGAGATCATGACCTGAAATCAAGAGTCAGCCACTTAACCAACTGAGCCATGAAGGTGCCCCTAACAGTATTTCTTAAAGTTTATTCAATATCAACTCATAAGGATTTCCATCATTCTTTTTTTTTTACACTCATATAGCATTCTATTGGGTGACCATCAGATCCTTTAATTTCCTGGTCCATATTGATAGACATTTATGTTTTTACATTTCTCCTTTTGTAGGTGTTCAAAATATGGGTGTTACAGGTGTTTAAAAGGAAAGATTATGGTAGTTTCTATATTTTGCACCATAGTTAGAAAGTCTCCCCATTTTAAAGCTATGAAAGAATTCTCATGTGGTTTTTTTCTAAGACTTTCATTTGTTACATTTACATCTTTCATCTAGTTGGTCTTTAACCAAGTTATCTTATAAGGTATAAGGTATGAGTTATTGGTTTAACATTGACTTTTTGTCCTAGGTGGTTTATTGGTTTCCCCAACTCCATGACCTGAATAAATCAACTTTTATCATATTCTCAGTTTCCATATAGTGAGATTTCTGAACTTTATTTTCTGAATGTCTCTCCTGTTCCATTGATCCGTTATCTATTCATGCACTAATACTGCATTGTTTTACCGAAGAAGGCACTATGGTATGTTTTAATATGTGACAGGGCAAATTCCCCCTCATTTTTCTTTTCCAAATTTTGCATATATTTAATATTATGTCAAGATAATATTTATATAGTCTTGCTTCTTGGTGAGTTTTTAAGTTGTCAGGAACAAGCAATGAATACCATCACATTCCATTTTGGCATCCTTCGAGATCAAATACTTTTTTACTCCATGGACTTATTACTATGATTAGCAATTTTAGTGCTTCTCATATTGAGCTATCCTTGCTTTCTTGTAAATACTCCACTTTATCTGTTCTGTGGTTCCTTTGATTATTCCCAACGATTATTTACTGATATTCTGCTTAAGATTTTTCCATCAATATAAATAAGTGATCTGGGCAGATTTCTTTTTTATGCTGTCTTTTTCATATTTTCGATATCATATTATACTGGTTTCACAAAAATCATTAGGAATGTTTCTTCTTCCTTTGTGCTTTCAGAAAGTTTACATGGCCTTTTTTCTTCCCTCTGTGAAATAATCCATACATGAAATCATCTAGATTTGATACTTTCAGGGAAAGGTAGGGGAATTCTTTGATAGTGTTTAGTTTTTTCCATGATCATTAGTCTGTATGGACTTGTCTTTTATTTATTTTGTTACTTTATATTTTTTAAGAAAATGAATTAATCAAAGTTTTCAACTTATTTGAGCAAAGTTATTCAAAGTCATTTATTATAATTGTTCTAATTCTCAGATCTGTAACTAATTCTTTTTTCTATTCCTAATTTTGTGAATTACTATTTCTCTTTTTTTAATTAATTCAGTTGATACTTCACCTATTTATTGTTTTGTCCTTGTTTTTCCCTAAGAGTTAACTTTTGGATATCTTTTTTCATTGTCCTTTTACAGTATTTTCTAACTCAGTAAGCTTTCAGACTTTTTCAGCTCGTCTTTACTCTGTGTTCTTTTTCTAACATACTTTATGTTAAATACATTATGTATTTAGGGATTTTCTTCCACCTTTATTGAGTTATGATTTGTAAAATCATATATATTTGTAAAAAGTATATATATGTAGCTTGTACATGATTTTAAGGTGTACAATATTATGATTTAATATATGTATATGCTATGAAATGGTTATTGCAATCAAGTTAATTAACATATCTAGCACCTCATATGGTTATTATTTGTGTGTGTGTGTGTGTGTGTGTTTATATGTCTGGTAAGAACACTTACGATCTACTCTCTTAGCAAATTTCAAGTGTACAATACAGTATTATTAACTAAAATCATCATGTTTATACCTCAAGGAAAAAGAAAAAGAATAAGTTCAAAGTTAGCAGAAAGAAAGAAATGATAAAGATAAGAGCAAGAATAAATGAAGCAGAGCATAAAAAGACAATAGGGGGTGCCTGGGTGGCTCAGTCAGTTGGGCACCTGACTCTTGATTTCAGCTCAGGTCATGATCTCAGGGGTCAGGGGATCGAGCCCTCCGTTGGGCTCTGTGCTCAGTGCACAGTCTGCTTGTCCCTCTCCCTCTGCCCCTCCTGCTATTTGTGTGTGTTCTCTCTCTAAAATAAATAAATAAATAAAATCTTTTTAAAAAGACAATAGAAATATCAACAAAACCAAGAGTTTTTTTTGAGAGATAAGCAAAATTGTCAGAACTATAAGTAGATTAACCAAAAGTTTATACTGAAAGGTATGAAGTTAGGTTGTTTATTGGAGATTTTTCTTTTTTCTTAATGTAGCGATCACTCTAAACTTCTCTCTTAGAACTGCTTTTGCTACAGCCCGTAAGTTTTTGGTATGTTGTATTTCCAGTTTTGCTTATCTTGAGGTACTTTTTGATTTCCCTTTTGATTTCTTCTTTGACTAGTTGGTTGTTCGGGAGCATATTGTTTAACTTCCACATTGTTGAGAAATTTTCTCCCATGATTTCTTGTCTAGTTGATCCATCCTTTGATGAAAGTGGAGCATTAAAGTCCCCTATTATTATCTTATTGCTATTCATTTCTTTCTTTCTTCAATTCTGTTAAATTTACTTTATATATTTAGGTGTTCCAATCTTGGGTGCATATATATTTGCATTTGTTATATCCTCTTGATGAACCGAATTTTTTAGGGGAGGACTTTCTTGGTTTTCAAGCATTTGTGGTTTTCCTTTTTGTATGCTTCTGCTTTTCTTTTTCTTTTTTAAATTTCTAAGTTCATTATATTGTCGAAACATTATTTTGTCTCAAATATTTCAACTTTGGGGAAGATACTTTATCAACCATTGGTCACATTTTATAATTATTTAGGTTTCTTTCTATTATTCTGTAATTATTAGGTTTTTCAGGTATAAGATTTCATAATAATGCTAGGTTAACATTATTAATAATATTCTGATATTCTTTCTTGTTTGATACTTAATCTTTCAAAGAATGCAAGGTACATTAAAGTCTTCAACTACTGTTGTGTTTCCATTTATTTTGCCTTGAACTTTCTGCTGTTTTTAACTTCATATATTTCAATGCTTTGTTACTTGAAGCCTAAAGATTCGTGATGGTTATATTATCTACCAGATAAATAATTTTAAGGCAAACGGAGACTGAAATATTGGACCACAAGGTGGTTAATACTGCCCTCAATTTATTGAAACAAATCTCAAAACCAAAGACTTTTCAAGGGTACAGGGAGTTGGTAACAGGTGTACCTGTGAATGAGCCAAGGACAAATGCATGTAATAATAAGGTGGTTTATTAATCAGGAAAAGTGACATGAGGCTATATGCTTGGTCTTCTAATCACTTCTTCCTGGAGTTTGAGTCTTCTTGCTATAAATTTTGTGAGAAATTTCTTCTTGCTTCTTGTGAGAAAAGTCTTGCTATAAATTTTGTATCATATCCATGTATCCAGCAACTAGCACAGTGCTCTGCCCTGTCCTTGGTAGACACCTGAGTAGTAGTTGTGAATGAATGAATGAATGAATGAATGAAAGCAGGCAGAAGTACCCAAATACCAAATATGTGTTACAGACCAGGGTAACTGGTACCAGCATTTGTCCCAGGAGCCCCAGGAGCCTGTTCATAATATACTAAGTAGTCTTCCTGAATGTGTACAGGTTTCTTATCTACTTTATGATCCCCACTGAGAAGGCATAACAGGCATACCAGAGCTGGGAGCCTATAGCCCTAGCCATTGTCTAGTTTCTGGGTCAGAGGTAAACAGCCCCTGCCAGAGAGATCCAGTCCCGGAACAGAAAAGACAAGTTGCCCTCGTGATGAAGCGATGTCACATCCCTCTGGGAGTTGAGTTCCTCATGTTGCCATGTGAAAATACTCTAGACCAAGTGTCAGTTAAAAATAACAAGTCTTTTAAAATCTGTAGCAATATGGGGGAAGACCAGAAAGAACAGGTCAAAATATCAGTGGTTAACTCTAGGACAGGTTTCCATTTTTTTATCTCCTTTATACTTTCTGTGTTTGCAAACATTTCCATGTGAACAGGTATTATTCTCATGCTTAAAAAAAAAGTTTAAGAAACCTAATCCTTTGAAGTCTTCCACTCTAACTACGCTTCAGCTCTGAAGCTTGTCATTTCTCACACCCGCTCAGTTCTTGGCTGGAAATACTAATGTCTCACACTAGCAGGAACGGCTTTGAATTTGGTCAGTGCTGCTGGTTCTGGGGCTACAGTGTGGCACGGCACTGCGCCTGCTGCCAGTGTGCAACACGCTGCCGGTCATGCCATCCCCATGCAACTGCCAGGGGCCAGGCAGGAAAACAGAATCCCACTAGGCCGTTCAAACAGAAGGATCTGGTGCAAGCAGTCAGTTATTGCCCTGGTGCTGGAGCACCAAAAGAGCAAAAAGGAAGGCTGAAATAACCCAGCTGCGAGAAGCAGCGGTCACCCTTAGAGACGTAGTTACTAGGATCCAGCTCAGAGCTGTGGTCCTGGGGAGCTGGCCCTCAGAGCCCTGGGAAAGGGCTCCAACCAGCTGCTGCCAGAACCTCTGTGGGACACAAAGAGACTGCTTCTGGAAATGCCAAAAAACATAGGAGGTTCTGGCCAGTAGCCACTGGGGCAGGTGCTCCAGAGGGGGAGGGGGTGTGGTCATGAGGTCACAAAGAAGACGGAAGTGCCTTCTCTCTTCTCACCTTCCCCTCTCCCTCTAGTGCCTCCTACTGGCAGAATCAAATAGAATGCCCTCTGGCAAGGGACTGTGGGAAAGAGTCTGCAAAGCCCCAACTCCAGAATCACAGAGCAGAGAATAGAAGGGTGACTTTCGAGCTGAGGGGCAGTTGGGAACCAGCTGGCACTTAGCTTTTGGGTTGGAAAGTCGGCCGTTTTGTAAGGAGCAGTCAGCCTGCTTTGTCCATTGTACTTTTCCAAACTTTCCCTCTGAACAGCTACCAATGTCCCATTTCCAGCTATCTCTTAGCATTTCACAAAAAGCACCTTTCCTTTATGAAGGAACTATTCATTGGTAAGCCCTTTATACACGTTTCTGGCAGCTTCGACATGGGACTGAGCCTGGTGGCATAAGAGGGGTCAGGACTCAGAGGCTGAATCATTTTCACACTCTCCTCCCCACTTGGTGTATTTGTAAGGCTTATTCTCCTGAACTCAACTACAGAATAATAGGAACAATATCCTCAATCAAATGGAGCAGTGATTATTAATAGAACTTCTAATTTTCTGAACAACCACGTAACCTTTATTGAACTCAGAAAATGTCTCACATCTAACAAGAAATGTCTGCCTGCTTCTTAGGTAATATGTGTCTCGCTGATGCTGGACATGTGACAGAGTTTCAGGCTCATCCCAAGTGAACTTTTCAAATCATTTGTGTCAACCTGTCCAAACCCTGTGCTCTAGATATTAAAATTTCAGCTGCCTAATATTCTGAGCTAGAAATTGTATGTATTTTTTAAAATACCCCATAGGTGTGATTGTCGCTCAGTTTTTAACTTCATAGGTAACAATATCGAAAATTCATGGTCAGGACTTTCATTTAGAAAAGATTTAAGCTCAGATTCTTCAAAAACAAACTTGGCTTAAGGGTCTGGGGACATAACTTTGATTTTCCCATATTCCAGTTTTCACCTTTACACATTTAACATCGGAGCCTGTGTCCTCACTTGTAAAAAGATATGTAATAAAATGAGGGTTATGAACATCAGATCATATAACCTATGTAAGAAGGTGCTATGAATGCATGTAAGCACTGTTATTCTTGTAAAAGGCAGACAAGTGTAGTGGTTTGCAGCCTAAAGCCTAGATCCACAAGACCTAGGTTCAGTTCTGGGCTCTCCCATTTAAAAATCTTAATGACCTTGAGCAAAGGGGTCACATCTGTTAATTTTAGATTCCCTGACTGTGGAATGCGGATGGGACCATCTACATCATAGGTTGTTGAGAGTATTAAGGGAGGTGGTGTATTTAGAACTCTTGGCAGAATGCCAAGCATGTAGTACGCCCTCAATAAATGTTACATGTTATCACTATAATCGCTGTCATTATAATCCTTACTCTTCAGGGAGCCATATAGACATGTTCAGGTGCATGGTGAGAAATATATTAACATGTTAACATAAATATCATATTCTTTTTTTCTCTACTCAGTTTCATTGAATACAAATAGAAACTCTGTATTCGTTATAGATTTTACTACAAAGCCAAGGCCCACGTCGGGTCTAACTGGGCCTAGCACTGGAGCTAAGAACTCCTGGGAACTCTTGGTACACATTCATGCATTTCATGTGGGATCTCATTATTTATTTGGTGTTTTAGAAACTGGCTGACTTCTCTTTTTCTGGAAATCTTAGTTTTCCAATCATTTGAATTTATTTCTCCTGAAAATCCTGTGCTTCATTTCTATCTGTGGCCGGTAAAATCAACAATGCAAGAGGATGACCAAAGCCCAGTGTCTTTCATATAAGAAAATAGGTAGGCAAGTCTACCCATTGGGTCTTGTTTACAACAAACTTTTTCATGACTCTAGAGATGGTACAACTGAAGGTACAAAATCATATCCATTAAAATGATCGTTTTTAGATGAAAACTGTGTTTTTGAGGGAAAGTAGAAAAATATTGATTTAAATATTTTTGCACAGAGAAAACATTAGTTGAGGTCCCAACAGAGAATACCCAGAATGGTACTCATGAAGTGTTTCAACAATGCTCAAAAGAGTGTTTTACAAATGCTGCTGCCCTCAGAGCCAGGGGTTTATCCTCTTATCAAATCTTTACACAGTATCAGGCTAGAGAATGAAAATCCCGTGCTTTCCAAATGTTGCCAACTGTTTTATAAAAAATTGTTGTGCCCTGACAAATAGTATGTCTAATACTGTAACCTTTTTGTAAACTACAACCATGCATGGAGTAAACCAAGTTCTCCCCAGATAGCAATGACACTTTGTGAACACTCTTCTGCCTGACTCCCTTTCTCCCCACCTCAGCCACCCCAGGAAGAGTATGCGCCAACTCCTCTCTCATTGTGCAACAAAATAGCCAGGGCCATGTGCCGTTAAGTCCTAATAGCTGGTCTCAATTTTGTAGAATCTATGATTAATAAGATAAAACAATAACAACTCAAATTTATTGAGCATTTACTACATGTAAGGTCCCATCCTATGTGTAATAGAGACAGGAACTCCAGAGACATGAACACAGGCCTGACTTGTGGGTGGCACTTCGTAAATGCATACCTCTCTTGTATCAACTTATTTAATCTTCATAACATCTCTGTAAGAGACGTACTGTCTTTTTCCCATAGGAAAGTGTACAAAGGATACTAAAACGGGCTGATGTAGATACTCTGTCCAAGCATCCAGATTGCATGTTCAGAATAATTTTAGCGCAGTCACCCACCCTATGCACAACCTCAGTTCACAGCTGGATCTTGACCAGGAAGACTGATATGGCGCTCATGGCAAGGACGGCATAATGACTTGCAGAGTATCTATGTTTTGAAGAGTTGGGGATTTTTGGCTTTTGGTTTTTTGGGGGGTTTTTTTGGTAACTCTTCTCCCCCACACACTTCACTTCCATGGCCCTTTGCACTTCTACTAGAGTACCAAACATGACATCCTCTAATTAAAATTGTTATGTTCTGCCATCTCTACTGGGCAGTGCTGGCAGATTGAACAAGGGGGGCTTAGTCATCCCTGTGCCCATCATGGCACCCAGCTGAGGCATGTGCATATGGCGGGTGGGAAGCAGTGTCTCAGCCATCAAGAGCACTTGCTATGGGCTGGCATCCCAACTCCTCCTCTCACCAGCTGGGAGGTACAGGGCAAGTTTCTCTGTCTCTCTAACCCTCCGTTTCATCAATGACCAGAAATTTGGTCATTGATGAGGTATTGGCTGTGTGCTCAGGAATTTCCTGGAGATGTAGCAGCCCCCAAGAATCTTCCTATATAGCAGTATTGCTCACATCTTAGGGACTGCCTGGTAAAATGATTGAAGCCAGGACTCTGAGCAGCCTCCTGGCCTTGCAACCAGACCCTCCGTAGTTGGCAAGCTCATGTCAAGATTGTGAGCAGAGAAATGGGCAGGTGAGCAGAAGGAAGGTTTTGCCTTTCCTACCCTAACAGGGGGTGCTGTTGAGCTCCCAGGGGGAGGGACAATGGTCCTCACTGAGCTGTTGCCATCCATCATTTTAATCATAACATGCTGTCGTTTGTTCCATACATGTTCATAGATAACCAGAACATCAGTGAGTTGAAAGAAGTTTCACAGGGATGCTAGCCAAGCAGATTCTCAGTTCACAGCCACAGACAAACAAAACTCTGTGATGTGTGGGACAAGTGGCCATCCGTAGATGGTAAATGTCAACACGGCTAGAGTCTTTCTTGGCATTACAAGTTCAAAAGTGTCAAATCTGTTCAAAGCTCCGTTTCACACAAAATGGCTGCTTACTTTCCAAAACTGCTGGTCCTGAAAAAGACCAGAATTTGGGGAGGTGTGGAAGTTATTAAGGGAAAGGCATTTAATCCAAATAAATTACTCTTGCATTAAATCTTGCTCAAAAATATTGTTTGCATTTCTTTACTAATAGATGTCTCTGGCAACCCATGAGGGCTAAGGAAGGCTCTCCCAGCTCCAATTCCAAACTCAAGCCAGGGAAAATCCAGATAACTGATAAGAAATAATAACAGCCTATGTTTCTTTTTCAGCTTTAGATTTGACACCGTAGGATGCTTCCGTTAAGTGTGCATTTTTAACAGTTTTATTGAAACGTAATTCAGGCAACAGAGTCCACCCACTGAAAGTGTATAATTCAGTGGGTTTTAGTATTTTTACAGAGTCCTGAAGCTCTAGGCCTAATTTCCACTTAGGGCATCTCCTCACCCCCAAAGATCACTTGCTCCCGTTAGCATTCACTCCTGTCCCTGCACCAACCTGCCCCACACCCCCACTGCCCCGCCCGAGATAACCACCCATCAGTTTTCTGTCTCTGTGATTTTTTTTTTAACCTAGACATTGCCTGGCGGTCCCTTCCCTTGACTTATAATTAGAATCAAATGATAAGTGTTCCCTCAAAAATCTGTCATTTTTGAGAAAATTCATTTTCTTCATGCCTCACCGAGCCTTCCCTCCTCCATTCAGCCCCCGTCTCCACCACCACCTACAGAAGAGAACATCGTTCTTCATTTCACGAGTATTTTTTAAGGGTCTGTCGTGGGCCACACACTATCTGAGCGCTTGGGGTAATCAGTGAACAAGACAAAGACCGCTGGCCTAAAGGAGCTGACCTCCTAGCACAGGGAGACGGAACAATAAGCAACAACAAGAAGAAAAGAAGTTAAGGGCGCCTGGGTGGCTCAGTGGGTTAAAGCCTCTGCTTTCGGCCCAGGTCATGATCTCAGGGTCCTGGGATCGAGGCCCGCGTCGGGCTCTCTGCTCCGCAGGGAGCCTGCTTCCCCCTCTCTCTCTCTGCCTGCCTCTCTGCCTCCTTGTGATCTCTCTCCCGCTGTGAAATAAATAAATAAAATCTTTAAAAAAAAAAAGAAAAAAAAAAAGAAAAGAAGTTAAGTGTGCAGCATGTTAAGACATGCGACATACTATGGGAAAAGCAAGAGTGGGCCAGGATGAGGGGTATGGGGAAGGCAGTGTGCAGAGAAGGAGCAAGTCAACAAGGAGCCGGGTGGTCAAGGTAGACATCCCCGAGAAGTTAAGGTTTGCAAGACTTCGTGGAGGTGAGGGAGGGAACTGAGCAGGTGTTTGGGGGTCAAGCATTTCAGGCAGGGGAACAATCCTATTGCAAACTCTCTCTGGTGGGGGCAAGGATAGCATGTTCCAGGAACAGCAAGGAGTTGGTGAAGCTGAGTAGGGAGCAAAGTAGGAGATGACGACAGAGAATCAAATGGGGCAGATGATGAGTGCCATAAGTCACCCACTGACTTATATATTCCCAAAGGAGCACTCCAACCACCATGCTGAAAGGAGATCCAAAGGGAGCAAGAGCAGAATAGGGAGGAGCCCACCCCCCCAAGACTCTATTTCAGAGGCCACTTTAAAGCAGTGGTGCTCAACCTTGGCTGCACATCTGAACCCCTTGGACAGCTTTACAAAACTGAGGCCTAAGATTGAGCTGGTTGAGGATACAGCCCGGGCACTGGGACTTTGCAAACCCATCCAGGTGATTCGATACGCAGCTCAGGTTGACATTAGTGTTTTAGGAGCTCTAAGCAGTCTCATCGGTTCCACTCCAGAAAACAAAAATCCACAGCTGGCCCCAGCCACCACTGGCAAAGCTGTGCCAAGAGGGGACCAGAGACCTCACGGCTGCAGGAGAGCCAGGACTGGAAGAGCAGGCCGTGTGCAACCAGGGTGAGGCTGCATGAACTTGAGAAATGGAACTTGAGGACGTCAGTCTCCTTCTTTGACTGGACCCAAACATGAGCCTGAATGTGAGAGCTGGGCTTTCTCCCCACACTTGACAGAGGGCTTGTTGCCATCTATCGGGGCAGAATAGAAGAATAAGATTTGAACCTCAGGAAGTGAGTGTGTGACTCACGCAACTGTATAGATACGGTGTGCCTGGCATTGTGCAAGGAGTGGCTGGTGAAAAGATAAGGTCTAACCATCCTTGCCCGAGCCAACTGGCTCAAAGTGAATGCCGTATAATATTTCAAAATGTGTTATTTGTGGGAAGCCTTTAAATAAGGTGGGGGGGGGACCCCTCAGTTGCATATCTGAGCTGTTGGCATTTCTAATTCAGAGGGATGAATAGAACATTATTGTGTTGTATCGGCACAAGTACAGCAGGGAAAAAAAAAAGATGCCTGGAGCCGCCGTGAGCTGAGCATGAATCAGCAATCTCATTCTATTGTTCAGAAAATAATCACAATGCTGGGAGGGTAGAATTTAAGAAACACGCAGAAATGCCCTCCCTCCCCCCACCCCCCAGCAGGAAACACACTGGCTAAACCATTGCATCTTGTTTTTGGCTTCCTGAGCTGGAAGGAATGTAAAAAATCTTGGAGAGAATTTAGGGAAAGCTGATTTATAAATATGGAAAATACAACCCAGAAAAAACGCGAGCCGATTTAGGCGCAGCGTTGGCACTGGCTCGGAGGTGCAGGCCAGGGCCAGAGTGTTTATTCTGTCCTGGTCAGGAAGGAGAGCTGCCCTAGCTAGCCTCAGTCACCTATCAGCGTGTCTCCAGTACTGCTACGCGCTGGTCCCTGGGCCAGCAGGTGGGGAGAGGAAAGAGGGTGATCCCTACCTTTCAGCTTCTGATCTTTGGTAACGCGCAGGGAAGTGCAGGGTGGCTGGGAAGCTGTGAGAGGTTCTCCAACTCCTGTAGGCACCAGAGTCATCTCCCGGAGGGCTTGTTAAAAACACGGCTTCTCCCCACCCCCACCCGGCCCCTCTTCTCCCCACCCCCACCCGGCCCCTCGGAGTTTCTGATGTAGTGAGTCTGGGGTAGGGCCTGAGCATCTATATTCTAATGTGTTCCTGGAAGATGCTGCTGCTGCTGGTCTGGGAGACCAGCTTCTCACTTTGAGAAGCTAAGGAAATAAGCACCTGGGCCAGGAGAGGGGGGCGAGCGTGGGTTGAGTACAGAAGTCCACGGGTAAGGTGCAATGGATTTGTTGCCACTTTTTAAAACGTGTTCTCTGGTCCATAGCTAATGGTTTTTGATTAGCCCGACTGGCCATGATTTTGCCACCACTGGGGAGGAGGGCGAGAGGCGGGGGCAGAGCGTCCTCTGCAGGCCTGTGAAATCAGACAGGACCTAAAAGAGCAGGGCTGTCCAGTGACTCCTAACCATTCACAGAGACGAGTGAATGGCGTCAGGGGATAAGAGAGTGACAGTAGGGGGACCTGCCCCCACAGCTGTGTTCATACCCAAGACACCCTGGGAGTACCATGGAAGACCCATGGTAACACCGCGGAACACCTTTAATTTTTTTTTTTAAGATTTTATTTATTTATTTGACAGAGAGAGAGATCACAAGTAGGCAGAGAGGCAGGCAGAGGGAGAGGAGGAAGCAGGCTCCCCACTGAGCAGAGAGCCGGATGTGGGGCTCGATCCCAGGACCCTGAGATCATGACCTGAGCCGAAGGCAGAGGCTTAACCCACTGAGCCACCCAGGTGCCCCAACACCTTTCATTTTTAAGGGAAGCACAGCGATGACTGTCAGACACCACGCACTACTCTTAGGCTGTTTGGACCATATTACCTAACAAATAGAAAGTTTGTTTCTTTTGACCTGGGGTAACTGTGAACAAATGACTACAACACGAATGGTGTCATGAACTGAGAAAGTTGGGCTCTCTGTGTCCCAGAATCACTAACTGCAAGAGGAGGCTTATGTGAACTTCTACACTTTCTTCCCAGAATCATACATTTGAGTCAACACATTTGAGGAGATATACATTCTAACTGTAACTTAAATGGCAGGGAATAAAAAACATAAGAAAATTATAACTATGTGAATCTTTCAGGGGCTTTTCCTTCTTGTCTCCCACCTGGATCTGCCCACCTCTGCTCCCTGCCTCAACCCCTCACTAGGGTTCCTATACTTTGAAATAACAATACTAAATTCTCATTCAGTGCCCCAGCCATTCCTTTATGACTTACATGCAATGGATTCATTCTTACAAATTTGAACTAATATTTGCTCTGGTGCATTCCTGAAAATCGCCTTTAAAACAGATTGTTAAAAGGCAAAGTCCAGGGCGCCTGGGTGGCTCAGTGGGTTAAAGCCTCTGCTTTCGGCTCAGGTCATGATCTCGGGGTCCTGGGATCGAGGCCCGCATCGGGCTCCCTGCTCAGCGGGGAGCCTGCTTCCCCCCCCCTCTGCCTGCCTCTCTACCTACTTGTGATCTCTCTCCCTCTGTGAAATAAATAAATAAAATCTTAAAAAAAAAAAAGGCAAAGTCCAGCTGTGTGTACTATGCACATGACACTTGACAAGAAACCGTTGCCTTTATCAATAAAGTTCGCCCAAAGGACCTTCATCAAGCGGTTTCAAACAGGAGCCCAGTGAAGGGGGGATGGAGACAATGTAAAGTGTATAAAGTATCTTTCGGCAGGAAGTCTGTAACATAGTCTTGCTCCACCTCCCACCACTTAACATTTAAGAAGTGGAAAACAATTATAACGATATTTGTTAGGAGAATTCTGTTTTCATCTTCAAGTAATTTTAGGGACAAATCAGTCTTCATAAGACCTCCTTAGGGAAGATTCTTTTCTCCTGAGGATTAAAAATCTGCAAGTTTGGGTGCCTGGATGGCTCAGTCGTTAAGAGTCTGCCTTCGGCTCAGGTCCTGGGATCGAGCCCAGCATGAGGCTTCCCTCTCAGTGGGAAGCCTGCTTCTCCCTCTCCCACTGCCCCTGCTTGTGTTCCCTCTCTCACTCCCTCTCTCTCTCTCTGCATCAAAGAAATAAATGAAATCTTAAAAAAAAAAAAAATCTGCAAGGTGCTCATGGCAGGTTCCAGAAACAGAGAGCATGAGCTCAGTCTGGGCAGTGCCATTTTCCTGGGATGTAGACGTTCCCTCTGTCAAACACTGTCCGGAGTCTGGAGAGCAGGGAGACAGGTGGAGGAAGTGAGTTATTGTTTGTTGCTGTTGCCTTATTCATCATCAAACACTTTTTTTAAATATTTTATTTATTTATTTGACAGAGAAAGAGAGAGATCACAAGTAGGCAGAGAGGCAGGCAGAGAGAGAGGAGGAAGCAGTCTCCCTGCTGACAGGGAGCCCGATGCGGGCTCAATCCCAGGACCCTGAGATCGTGATCTGAGCCGAAGGCAGAGGCTTAACCCACTGAGCCACCCAGGCATCCCATCATCAAACACTTTGAAGAAATCAATAATAAATCATTTGCTTCAGTCCTAATGTTTTATTTTCACATTCTCGCTTGTTGTTTTTCATGCATATGTCTTAGTGAGTCACCTAACCACAATTATATATTCAAGCATCTGGTGGTTCTGCATGGTATCCTCATTCCTTGGGAGTTATTTAATTCCCCCGCCATGATGAATTCCTTTCCAGTCCCTTCAGCGCGCGCGCGCGCGCACACACACACACACACACACACACACACACACACACACATGCACAGAAGCACACGCACTTTATTTTCCTTGGCACAGGGAAGCTACCCTACTCTCCACCAGGTGTCAGTAGAGGCAGTTTTAACCGCTCGCTTTGGCCAAGGGGGCCTCTGTTGAAGCTGTTTCTCCCACTGTGCCAGACGTTTCCTCAAACCACCCATCTGCTTCCTCTTAAGAGACCAGCTTCCTCTCTGAGAAACGTTCAGAGATGATGGTCCGCCTGCAGAGAAAGGTAGCTTGTAGCCAAGTGTGCTGTAAACCTAGGCAGCAGTCAAGTTGATTCTCATAAAACTTCTAGTGGCTGGTTTCTTCTTCTTGAGTTTTCTGTCACTACATTTTGTGGCTACAAGTGTTCCAAGTTCCATTCAGGGTGACAATAAAGTGAATGTAACAGGTGGTTTTAGATTCACAGGGGGTTTTGTTTCCAAGCTCAGTCCAAGAACCCCACTCCTACCACACTGCCTACCACCTAGTCCTCAAAGCAGAAAACAGGATTTTACTTAGGCTGTGGCCCCAGAACCTAGCACACAAGAATTGAAGAATACCACCATGGGTCAACATTCTACTTTGAGATGGATAACCTTGTCCCCACCCTGAGAACATTGACTCTTGACTCTGAACATCCCCTGTCTTATTCTGTTGGTAAGTGGCAGGACCCACACTCTTCCTCTGCTGCAGGGACTTTGCCTGGAGGAGAGAAGGAAAAGGAATGGAAGAGAGAGAGAGAAAGGGACAAGGATTTGGCGTGGACATAGGTTAAAATGAAGAGCAGAAATGAGCCTCACAACGAGATTGTTGGATATGAGTTAAAAGAGGTGGGTGGGGTGGAAGTCAAAGCTAATCATTTTATCAAGAACAAAAAAAATCAACCATAGCAAATTAGGCTCAATTTCAATCACAGATCTTGGTTGTATTATCTCAGTCTCCCAACGCAAAACACTTACAGCGACCGCTGAAAATCTCAAATGAAAATTATAGCTTTTCCATTCAATAGTCATTTGCTGATGTTCCCTACGTGGGGCTCTAGTTGCTTGCCCACCATATCCAGCAGAGGAATTCTGTCCCTTCCTTCTGCTCCTAGACATGATCCACTCAGACTAGCATTGGGGCCACAGCACAAGTATAAGCTACTACTTTTTTTCCACATCTATACTGCAGCCTTGTGTTCCATTTTAATCAGCCTCATTTCCAGTCTAACTATGCTGACTTTGTAAATTGTTCCTCTCATTGATTTTTTCTTACACACACTGCCAAGTAGGGTTAGTTTTACCAGGTGGAAAAGGTGGATCACAGTGTGGTATGATTTGAATACACTTTGCCTCTGTTCTCTTCTATTTGACCTCTTATTACCATTATCATAAATTCAACCATTATATATTCACTTCACTGGAATCTAGATTTACTATTAAATTGCGAAGACCTCAACAAAGGACAACTGGGGTTGATTTTGGAAGTTATAGAATTGGGGACAAATTCATCTGGGTACCCAGCCTTCCTTGTTCTCCAAATTTGTTTGTTCTCCAAATGTTCTAACAAATTTAAATGACCATGAAAGGTTACCTTGAAAGGGAAGAAAATTCCCAAAAGGTAAAATTAAGTCTGGGAAGAGGAGAATGACAGGTGGGAGAAAGGAGAAAATTCACCTCCATTTTATCTTGGTGATGATGGGATCTAGGGAGGTGGACTTCTGTGTTATAAGTCTTTAAACCATCTCAGGGTACCTCAAAGTAGAGGCTAGATAATAGTTCCAATTTCTCATGCTTGGGGTGGCCAGGAGATTGGGCCTGGCCAGGAGATTAATAGGTCATAATAGTGACCACAATAGTGCTGAAATCTTCCAAAACCTGATGTTGATGTTCTACTTTTAAATCTATAAAGCATTTTCAAATCCCCTTGGTCTTCATCATAACCCTAAAGGGTGGGAATTGTGACATCATTTTACAAATGAGACTCACAGAGGTAAGGAGCCATGTGAGATGGCCAGCCTACTGAGTTGAGACCCTAAAGCATCTGGAACGATGCCTGATCTGGGGGCCTTTCCTCTATACCTGGGCTTGAAATTGTTCTTAAAAATGTTTCCCAGGGGCACCTGGGTGGCTCAGTCATTAAGCGTCTGGCTTTGGCTCAGGTCATGATCCTGGGGTCCTGGGATCAAGCCCTGAATCGGGTTCCTTGCTCAGCGGGAAGCCTGCTTCTCCCTCTCCCACTCCCTCTGCTTGTGTTCCCTCTCTCGCTGTCTCTCTCTCTGTGTCAAATCAATAAATAAACTCTTTTTAAAAAAATGTTTCCCAAATGTCAGAGTCAGAGTTTTGATGGAAGTGGGCCCTTCCCTATAAGGGTCAGGGGATAGAAAGGGAAACTCCAGAAGGGAGAGGATGTTCAAAATGGGAGCACAAGGCACCCGATGATAGCCACAACTTCACTGCCCTCTTTGCGTGAGGTGCAGACCACTCTGAAGGGACAGCCCTTTGCCTTCACCCAGCTGTGTTTCCAGATGCCACAGAGTAATGGCCAGGCCAGAATGGGGACTGACTGGGGCAGGGGGCTCCGGCCCCATCCCATAAACTCCAGCAATGCCCAGTGGTCCACAATACCAAATAAATGTAGTAAAAACGGTTGTTTGCTACGTACACACAACTTCAAGACACATCCCCAAGCATTGCCCTCCTCTCATATTGCCATGACCTCTAAAATCCTATTTAGGAAGAATGGATCATCCCTGTTTGTTCAATGTCAGGTGAGAGGCTGGGCGTGTCCTCCTTTGAGAGCCTTCCTGGTGTTAATGGTCTCAGCTTAGAGTCTGTGGTAACCTAACATCCAGGCATCTAACCTTTTGAACTGAATCAAGAGATTTGCCTGAGAAAGTTACCCCCCATTCCCACCCGCACCCCCAGCGCACTCATGGCTTCCTTTGACAGCCCATGGAGCACCTGTTTAAGTGTTAACAGATAAGCCTGTATATCTCATTGTTCTTTGTTCTTTTTTTTTTTTTTTTTNTTTTTTTTTTTTTTTTTTTTTTTTTTTTGACAGAGAGAGAGAGACAGTGAGAGAGGGAACACAAGCAGGGGGAGAGGGAGGGGGGAGAAGCAGACTCCCCACTAGCAGGGAGCCCGACGCAGGGCTCGATCCTAGGACCCTGGGATCATGACCTGAGCCAAAGGCAGATGCTTAACGACTGAGCCACCCAGGTGCCCCTTATCTCATTGTTCTGATGCATTAGGCCACATGATACTCTGGTGCCCTCACTACTGAGAGGTCGAAGGAGAAGCACACTAAGAAAAACGGCCTTGAAAAGGTCACCAGCACCCTCTTCAGGAAAGGTTGATATAAAGACGTGAGGGCGATTTGGTGTTTCATGTTAATTATGTTCAGACTATATAAGCAATGACTCACTCAGTCCATATGGAGAGATTTTTCAAGAGGTAATTTTACAGTTGTCCCTTTAATGTTGTCATTTCTATAGGGAAAAAGGAAACACAAGGGGACGAAAGGGTTTGCAGTCTGGGCAACTGCACTGGGGTTTTCCAAGCTAGAGTTAGGGGTGTTCTCTCTGGCTTCATTTAGTCTAGCTTTGCGACCTTGAACACTAAGACGGGAAAAAAGCAATGATCCTGCACAAAGAGGTGCCACCAAAGGGGTTAGGCTCCTGAGAAGTCCTCCTCCACGCTGCAGCAGTTATCTTTCTCAACTTAGGTCGTTCTCTTCAGGACCTTCCCTGGCTCCCTATTTCTCTTATGATGAAGTCTGAATTCCATGGCAAACCTTTCAAGACCCTTCATCATCTGGCCCCTAACTATATTTGCAGCTTCCTTCTTGGGCACTTTCTTTTCTCTCCCCACCCCAAATCACATATCCTGTGCCAAGATGCTCTACCTTTTGTTCTTTTGTTGATCATGAGCCATACTCTTTATTCCCCACCTGGAAAATACCCTGGCTCATTTTTCAAAGTCAAGCTCAAATGTCACTGTGAGTCCTCCTCATATAGACAGAATTAATCACACTTTCCTCGGTGCCTCCAAACACATCTTTTATATCCCTCTGGCCAACTCTTCTGCTGCTAAGGTACATGCTGGTTCTTCACCTAAGCCCTCCAGGGGCAGGCAACATGAATAATTCATCTCAAATGATCCAGAGCTTGTGAAGGTGTCTGATGGCATAAATGGAGCAGCCCTAGACCAAATCCTGGGGTTGGAGGATTTCTCTTTAGCCTCCAGCCTCGATTTTCTGAAACCCATCTTTCTCCCACCCACAAAGGGATCTACTGTTGTAGGTCCTGTTCGCTTTGCCCCTAACCAAAAATAGCTCACGCCGTTGCAGGATTTCTCTGCCTTTAGTGCCCACGGTTCTTGGTCATGACGCTTCAAAGAATGGAGAGGTAGATCAAAAGAAGAATGGCAGGCAGTAAAGCAAAGTTTATTGAGCAAGAGTACAAAGCTCCTGGAGATGGAGGAGACCCAAGAGGGTGGCCCTTGGAGTTTCTAAGTTGAGGGGTTTTATGAGCTCTTTTGCAAAACTAATCTCAAACAATCAGGGTGAGTCGTGCCAATCAGGACTTCAGTCATGTATCTGTCTACCTATTAGGTTAATGTCCACATGGTGATGGTCTTTTTTTTTGCTGACATCTGGGAGCTTATGTCTTAACTGCTCCTTGGCCGTGATAGTGGTAAATGCTTTGTGGTTAATTTTCTTACTTTAGGACATTTTGCAGAAGTCATTTCTGCAAAGACTGCAATGCTAGTGTGGTCCTGTCTAAGCTGCAAAACAGGATGCCAGCCCTGTTTTATCTGAGCTGTCCTGACTCCGTACTTTCTTGTTGGGGACCCTGGCCCTGACTACCTAACTATCCAACTAACTTTTAACAGCACGTCTCCTTTTCATTCTATTCAACAGATTGTATTTGTATCAATTTATGTCTTTTCCATGAGCTTTTGCCTTTTAACAATGATGAAAGCCTAGAACCAAAACTTAATGTGGCATCCACAGATGGGTTGTAAGGGTGGCGGGGGACCTGCAAATCCCTTGAAAATACTTGCCGAATCATCTACCCATTTTTCAAGAGGAGGGGCCTGTAACTTTCATTATATTCTTTGAGTAGACCAGACCCCCCAAACAGCTGAGATCTGCAGAGCTAAAGGAATGAAGCTTTAGACACGAACTTTAAGGGGAAGCATGGAGCAGACCTTTAGCACATCCCTGGAACCATACCACACACCTGACACCTGCTTTGTTGCAGAATAACAACTCTGGTTTTCTCAAGAGAGGCTTACTCTGTCCTGAGAACAAGAGCAGCCCAAGGTCGGGAGAAGGTATGCCTTTGTGCCTGGAGATGTGCACCTTCTGTCGAGCAAAGTCCTCTGTCCCCTCAGAGGTCCCCAGCAGCATCTCTCCAGTAATCCTCTGTCCACTGACACCCTTAACTCTTTCCACATGACAGCTCCTCTGATATTCGAAGACCATTCCTTAATCTTCATGTGACTGCCTTCTACATTTCTTTAAGACGTGGTTTCCATCAGCCTGGACATTCTACTCGAGACTTTCTCTTAAAATATAGCAGCCCAGACATGGCCTGGCTGTCGTCCTATGGGCTACGTGTCCGTCCATGCAGTCCAAGATGGCCTCTGAGCTCACAGTAGGTTGCATGGAGCTCAGTGTCACCCGGAGTCCCTGGACCTACTTCCTACGTGTTTGTAATAATGTCCTGTGCTTTCCAGTTTCAATTAACTCAGTAACAACTTCTCCATCATTTGTATTTTTTCTTAAATATAAATGCATTTTAGGTGTTTTGGAGGTGAATGCCCACTTTTCCATTCTTCCAAGGGGAACAAGTTTCACCTAAGGGACATGGCATTGGACTGAGAGTGATAAGTGGACAGAAGAAGGCACAACCCCGAGTGACTCTCCACACCACCTCTTGGCACACCGCATATGCAGCTTGTATGTTTAGCTGCTCCTGCCCAGCGGGCTCTGCCTTCCCAGCCAGCTTGTAAAATGGATTATAAATTGCTTAAGGGCCGAGAGCTTCTATCTTAACCTATTTTTATCCCTGGTGTTTAGCCCAGTATTAAATGCCCAAATAGCATCCATCCCAGTGTCTTGTTATTTCTACTTTCTTAATGTCACTTGAGTCCCTCGCCCTCTGCGGCCACCATCCTAGTTCTGGAGGCCATCTCTCCCTTAGACCTGCCCTCTGACTGGTCTGCTTTGGCTCAGTAGCCGTGCAACTTTAAAAACTCAAATTAGGTACTCAAACTCTCCTTAAAACTGCATTAGTTAAAAGAATTACCCAGAGTAGTCCCTGTGTGTCAAGCACAAGAATGAGAAGAAAGCATTAAATTATGACCTGTGGAAAGGCCTCATGAAGATGAGAGCATTCAGGTCCAGAGTCACCTCCACTGAGGAGCCTCTCTGGATAGTCCCAGGTAGAAGTGATCTCTGCCCCCTTTGTATTCCAGTCCCAAGGGGAAACCTGTGTTCATTTTTGCCTTTTTTAACATGATTCTCCCCCTGTTGGACTACAAGACCCTGCTGGACAGGCCCAGACAACAGTCTTTGGGCAAAGCCTGGGGGACTGCCTGAGCAGAGCAGGTCCTCAATCAGGGCCTCTGGACTGACTGACCGAAGAAATGAATGATTCGTGTAAAAGGAACGTTCTGCATTCCAGTGGAGCTTGTCTAGGAGACTAAACTAGGAGTGCCGTTCTCCCCTCAGCTGGTGCTGAGATGCTGAAGCTGTGAGAGGACCTTCACCTTTGCGGGTCCCAGGACGCAGCCCACGCTGTGTCTACCTGAAGACTCTTCCCTGCCCGTGAGCAGTGGGACTTGCTGAACAAATGATGTGCAGAGCGTGACTCAGCCCTTCCTGGATGGAGAGCTGCTTTCCGATCCTTCCTCCTCGCTGACCTACTCAGTGAAAGCCTTCACCGACTTTGTTTCCTTTCCCGACCAACACACACACACACACACACACACACACACAGAGCTTTCTTTATTTTTAAGCTCTTTGGACTTTGTTTTCCCCTTTGACTCCATGACCAGCTGGTGAGCCCCAGGCTGTGGGGGACCTTCTCTGTGTCCACTTCTCGGGACAGAGCGCTTCGCTGACCCCACGCTATGTCACAGGACAGCCAGGAAAAGAGGCCCCAGACCCCTGTCTACTCTGGAGGGTTCTTAGACTTTCCTGCAATTACATTATAAAACTCTAGGGATCACTGAAGGAAAATAACGCTAAATACTACCAAATTCCAAAGTACTATGGTAATAGCAGTAGTATACTATTAATGCTCTAGCAATGGTAATTGTATAGTAATAGTGACGGTAATACTAAATGAGAATAGTACTAAATAGGAAAGTTAGTACTAAATTTTGTGGTGACAATATTTTTAAAGTCTTAATCGGATTTTTTCTCTTGTTCCTGGGTACATTCTACTTCATACACAATACCTTTCTGTAGGTCATATGCCTCTTCAATTGAAATTTTGAAAACAAAGATTTTTTTTTTCTTTACTTGATGGTATAGTAAGAACATAACTGGGATTTTATAGTTTCACCTTTGAGATTATAAAAAGGGCACAAAACCATTTAGACACATTTGTGTTAGTATTTTAATATCGGTGTTATCAGTCAAGAGTCTTTGTTGCAAGTGGCAGAAACCTGACTTGAACCAGCTTATGTAAACACAGGAACTGTTTTGTTCTGGAAGGACTGAGGAACCAAACCCTCAAAGGGACAGGAGGGACACAGCCTGGCCTCAGGGAGAGCTGGAAGCAGGGATTAGAAGCCGCTGCATGAATCTGAGATTGATTCTCCTGGCTTGGAGAAGGAAGGATCTAGACCAAAGATATTAATCTTCAGTCTAGCCCCTCTCAGGAAAAGCAGCAAGTCAGTGTGCTGGTAGCGTTCTTGAAACTTGAGATGGAAAAATAGACATGTGATCTTGAATAAAATATGATGCTAAAGACGTATTTATAGAAGGAACCCTGAGATTATAATTAAAACGTCTTGTAAATTTATACATATCACAGAGCCCACCGATGCTTCAATTTCCCTAGTTGTGAGTTGAGAGTAATGAATTGCCTCAAGCTAATTAATGCATGTGATATTGTCTGAAACAAAAACATTATGGAAAATACAGGTTATAACCTGTGGTATTTTTTCTTGTCTTTTTCTTTGTAGGAGGTGTCAGTGAAAAAAAAGGTCCAGAATGATTACTAACCCATGACTCCCAACAGTATGACAGGTATCGATTTTTTAAAATTTTCTTTGCATGGCTCCATTTTTGTTCCACCTAGAGAGAAATACAGGGTTTCTAAAACACCAACCTAAGAGTCTTAGCAACAATTATTTCCAGTATCACTAAATGTAGATATATCCTGTGAATTCATCCCGACAAATGAGTTTTCATCTTCTTCAGAAAAAATGAGATGCATCATCACCAGGAATCTATGGTGAAGAAATGATAATTCACAGTAAAAGGTTAGTTTTTAGCTATGCTGAGATCACCCTTGCACACTAGATATGTTGACTCTTTACATTCACTTAGATCAATATAATAAATGGCTCTACCCACTTAATGACTAGAGTTCGGGCATCTTCCCCCAAATGGGCTGTTTATTCCATTTAGCAGTAGAGTCAGAACAGAATATGATTAGATGGCAGCAGGTGATTGAGGTAGAAACTCTTAGCAAGGGACAAAGGAGACAGAATGGCCCCCAAGGAAGATAAGGTTGCAATAGCATGAATTCTTGGTGCAACACAGAGAGCAGGAGTTGCAAACTCAAAGGCCCCAGGAGCCAGGCAGATAACATCAGTGCCAGAAATGGGTTGGGTGTAAGGGAAAACAACAAACAAAACTGGAATACTCGGGTTCTCTCTAAAGAGCAGCCATTCCTCCACTGAAGGTGATCACTGACAAGTAGGGATGAAGCCCAGAATGCCCAGAGATTTCAAAAGAAGTTGGAAATCCAGATTTTAAATGAAATATTCCCCTCATAAATATTAACAATTAACTTATAAAAAATGTCAAAGACTCATGGGCCCATCAAAATACGTCTGCCGACTAGAATGAACCCAGGAGCCATCAGTTTACAAGCTCTGCTATCTATCTTCCAGCCTAGAACCAAGCCCCTACCCATTCACGTGGTTCCCATGACAGCAGGGCAGACACCCATTGACCTCTGCGTGTCACAGGTATAGTTTGACCTTTGATAATCCGTTCATGTCATGACAGACTAAACATGCAGGACAATTCCTCCAAGAATCCATTCCCCAGTAGCCCTGAGAAACTGAACTGACGTAAAGCTCTACTCAGCCTTCTGCAAGTCTGGAAGCCTCCCAGTAACCATACACTGCCTCTCTCAGCATCACTGCCTTGCCCTTCCACCCACCTACACTGGAGTTCTTAGTGCAGCACAAAAGATGGAGTGCCGGAACAAACCAGAATAATTCACACCAGTAAGTGAGGGCCTCAGAACCACAGCTCATCATTTCCTCCTATTTTTACTCATGACCAGGCATCGAAACATACCCACCCCCTTTCTGTTGCACTGCCAATCCAGCCAAAATCCTCTCCCACTTAAATCTCACCCATTCTATGTCATAAACCTGGTCATTCCGTGGAAAATGGGTACAGATCAAGCTTAGCTAGATCCTTCATGTTTACCGACGAGTGGGCACCTCGGCCTGAAGGAATGAAGCCCAAGTCTGCAGGCGCAGGCACGTGGGAGCACAGATATCATATAGCAGCAAGCCACCCTGCAAAACCTAGGGAAAGTGCCCCCCACCACTGACACAGGATGGTGTGGGATCCAGTGCAACATGGGGGGAGTGGCTCTATCCTCCATGATAACCCGCCCACTCGACAAGGCCTCCAAAGATACAGTCTCAATGAACATACGTGTCTGAGACGTACCAAAATGGCAAAACTTGGAGTAAAATGGGTAATACCATGGCTTTCACTTGCCCTGGGGTTGGTTCCAGATTGAGTCCAGAATAAGCGTCCATCCCAGGTTCCTATAGAGCAGCAGTCAGCAATTATTTTTAAGGAGCCACAGAGTAAAGATCCCTAGTGTTGCCGACTACTCAGCTCTGCCCCTGCAGCCAGAAAAGCCATGGACTGTACACAGACAGATGGGTTGCATGTGTTTCAACAAACCTTTATTTACAAAACAGGTAGCAGGCAAGCTTGCGCCCAAGGACTGTACTTTGTGGACCCCTGGTCTGGAGTCCAAGGTAGTCCAGACCATCTTACTATTGAGCAGAACCCCCAAGGCCAAGTCAGCTCGTCTCCAGGACTGAGCTAGGAATCTAGGCTTACTCCAGGACAATTCTAAACTGAGCCAGTTTTTCAGCTGATCTTGTAGAAGCCAAGATCCTTCCTTGCATGCTGAGCTGGATCTGCAGGTGCCTCCCAGTGGAGGAGGGAGTTTTTGCTTCCCAGCATTTGCTTCCTAGCGTAGAGACTAACAGTATTTTTCTATTTGCAAAGGCAACACACATATACTCAGCGCATGTTAATGGACTCAGCTGAGAAAATTAATACTTTAGACTCCCTTGTTTGTGGACAAAATCAAATGGTATCCTTTTCCCTCTCTCTTTTGCTATGATCTCAGGCTTTGTGTTTATTTTAAGAAACCTAAAGAGCTTCTTTATTATGGAAGGCCATAGTAAAGTTGTAAGCCATCAGAACTAAGTGCTTGCTTTAGGAGCATAATTTAAAGGGCAAATATGCCTATTTTCTTCTTTGAAAAACATAATAGGTAATATTGCTGTTATGCAATACTGGCTATCAATTAGCCTTTATGAAAATAAGACCATTCTTTAAATGAACAAGAATAAGAACATTGAATCTATTTTCCTAAAAGCAAGGCGACCAGACTTTTCAGATAAGAGAGCCACGGTGTTGCTGTGCAGTCTCTTTCGGCCAGAATGCTTAACAAATTTGTATGTTTTGCATTAACTCAGATGGAAATTTGGTTATTTTCTGGGGTTATTTAATATCAGATACAATGGAGTCAGGTCTTGCCAAAATTTTCTTGTGGCTTTCCTCTACCTAGTTTGAAATTAGGACTGTATGAAATCACTTACTGAATAATACTGATTCTTAATGGAGAAAGTAAGAAAGTACCTTAATATGGCATTTTATTAATCTGAAATTAAGCACTGCTTCCTAAGTAATCTGAGGGGAATTCTGCTAACATTTATGGCATTATAATGAGCTCGGTTTTGCACAAAACCATGATTCACTGCAAGTGAATTTGTGGAGTTTGTTGCAAGATATGAATACCTAAAAGTTCTAATGTGAAAGTTAGAGGCTTTTGGCCTTGGTAGAAAAGAAAACTAAGAACTTGGACTTTTCCACACGTGCCTGAAGAAGTAGAAGCAAGGCTCCATTGTTTGCATTGAAACTGAACTTATGAAATTAGGATACGACATGAAGTTTGCACAGTATTTGAAGTTTCCCTCCAGTCGAGCCTCCTGTCACTTAAAGTCAAAGTCTTATGAATCCTTCTATGTGAATAAAATATCCCCCATTCACTTGTTTAAACTGTCCCTCTTCTTTGTGGCCTGCTTTGCCCTTTAACTTCCCTGTTGTGATGTTTGCCTTTTTCTTTTTCTTTCTCAAGCTTTTACTACTGAGTTTTACTCAGGCACAAGGGGAGGGATGTTAGCAAGGATATGACTGCTTTCAGTTGTTGATCCAAGGATTCCTCTGTATGATCGTCAGATTGTTTGCTTGTTTGGGGTTGGGGTCATGTGTTAAGCAAAAGGAAGAATTCCACGGGTTTTTTAAAAATTTGTATTTCTCAAAAAAAAAGTACATTTCTCTTAGGAAGTTGAAATTATTTTACATGCTTATTGGCCACTTGTATCTTCATCTATCACTCACTCGTTCGTTCATATTTACTGTCCATCTGCTCATTGTGGATTTTGTATTTTTCTCATTATGTAGAGAAACAGTTTATTATATATAAGCAGTTTATTATATACTAAGGATAATTGAGCATATCATCTAATCCCTCTTTTAATTTCTTATTTTTTAATATTTTATTTATTTGCGAGAGAGAGAGCATGAGTTGGGGTGTGGCAGAGGGAGAGGGAGAAGCAGAGTCCCTGCTGAGCAGGGAGCCAATGCGGGGCTTGATCCCAGGGTCCTGAGATCATGACCTGAGCCAAAAGCAGCCGCTTAACCGACTGAGCCACGCAGGCGCCCGACTGTGAATTCCTTATTAAATAAGAAAGAGAGACCAGTTCATCTCTTGTTCTCCTACTTTTACAATTAGATTATATTTCCCATTCGAATATGTATAAATCGTACTTTCATAAAGTAGGGCATGGGTGCATTGAAGTTTCGATGTAAAGAAAAAGGGATCCCAGAGCAATGTTTTCTGTTTCTAAGACTATCCTAATGAACACGTTTTTCAGAGTTAAACAAAATGCTTAGGCAGGGAAAACGATGTTTTATTGCAAGCCCATGTCACTCTTCAGAGGTGGCTCTCCAAGTGTTTGGTAGGCTTTCCAGATGCTCCTGATAACCATTTCATTCCTTCGGAAAGAGAATCACAATTGTGTTTAAGTCCTATGACTTAAGTAGATCATCTTTTCATGGAATCAAGAGGTTGCTGACGGCAAAATAATGACACCAAAGATGATTAATGTGAACTGTGTACATTTTGTCAACATTTCCCATTGTCAATAAATACTCTTCTGAAATAGGATCTTGGTCATGGCTACTTAGTAATCCAACATTTACTGATACAGTCCTTGATTGTTAGACTTTTAATATAATGTTATTTAAATCATATGAGAATGAACTGCATTGTATGTGATTTCACACTTCTGATTGTTTCCTCAGGATAAAACTCTGCTAAGTAAAAGGAAATGCTAAATTAAAGGGACTAAACATCTTTAAAAAACCTTTTCTATTGCCAGATTGTAACAAGATTGTTAGAGCAGCCGAGATACCCATCAGCAGGACAGCTTCCTTCCATAAATCCTCCAAATTTAGGACTTTTTGGTGGTTAATTTTTTTTTTAAGATTTTATTTATTTATTTCACAGAGGGAGAGAGATCACAAGTAGGCTGAGAGGCAGGCAGAGAGAGGAGGAAGCAGGCTCCCCACCGAGCAGGGAGCCCGACGTGGGCCTCGATCCCAGGACCCTGAGATCATGACCTGAGCCGAAGGCAGAGGCTTTAACCCACTGAGCCACCCAGGCGCGCTTGGTGGTTAATTTTTGAGGCCATTTGTTAGACAAAATGTTATCACAGCTTTTCAAAACTATGTTTTTCTTACTGATAATGAATTTGACTACACACACACACACACACACACACACACACACACACACTGATTGGCCACTTAAAGGTCTTTTGTAACTTGCCTGTCCAATTAACTTTTCTGTTGTGCCATTTATGATTTACACATTAAGAAAACAATTCATTGTCTATCATTAATATTACTACTTTCCAATATTAGTATATGTCTCTTATTTTCATTTTTGGCATTATTTGACCTTTTAAAATCTTTCTTCTTTTTTTTAATTTTTTCTTCTTTTGAAATAATTCCATACTAATAGAAAAGTTTGCAATATTAGTTCAAAGAATCACCAGCTACCCTCTACCCAGAGTTCTCAAATGTTAACATTTTATCACCTTCACTTAATTCTTTTCCATCTCATCCGTATAATTTTTCTTTTGAACCATTTACAAGTTAGTTGTAAACATGATGGTCTGGCATTTTTTGAGATATACAAGTTCTTGGTTTATATATGGTAACCTCTATTAAGTGTCGCTTTATGATTTATGTCTTTGTTGTCAAGCTTAGAAAAGTCTTCTGGTGAGTACTGATGGGCCGAATTCAATGGGTTCTTTGCGATGAATCAGCATTCCTATTCCAACATGTAGTTCTTTTTTTAAAATTCAAATCCAATTAATTAACATATAATGGATTATTAGTTTCAGAGGTAGAGGTCAGTCAGATTCCTCAGTCATATATAATACCCAGTGCTCATTACATCAGGTGCCCTCCTTAATGTCTATCACCCAATTACACCATATCCTCCCAGCAATCCTTAGTTTGTTTCCTATGCTTAAGAGTCTCTTATGGTTTGTCTCCCTCTCTGATTTTGTCTTACTTTTTCCTCTCTTCCCCTATGCTCCTCTGTTGTGTTTCTTAAATTCCACATATGAGTGAGAATATATGATAATTATCTCTCTTTGATTAACTTATTTTGCTTAGCATAATACCCTATAGTTTTATCCATGTCATTGCAAATGGAAGATTTCATTTTTTTGATTACTGAGTCATACTCCATTGTATATATCTACCACATCTTCTTTATCCATTCATCTGTCAATGGATATCTGGTCTCTTTCCATAGTTTGGCTATTGTGGACATTGCTGCTATAAACATTGAGATTCAGGTGCCCCTTTAGATCACTACATTTGTGTGATACATGTTGTGTGTACTGGTAGTACAATTGCTGGGTCATGGGGTAGTTCTATTTTCAACTTTTTGAGGAACCTCCATACTGTTTTCCAGAGTGGCTGCACCAGCTTGCATTCCCACCGACAGTGTAAGAGGGTCCCCTTTTCTCTGCATCCTTGCCATTTTGTCATTTCTTGACTTGTTAATTTTAGCCATTCTGACTGGAGTGAGGTGGCATCTCACTGTGGTTTTGATTTGTATTTCCTTGATGCCAAGTGATGTTCAGCCTATTTTCATGTGTCTGTTGGCTATTTGGCTATCTTCTTTGTTCATGTCTTCTACCCATTTCTTGATTGGACAATTTGTTCTTTGGGTATTAAGTTTGATAAGTTCTTTACAGATATTGAATACTAGCCCTTTATCTCATAAGACATTTGCAAATATCTTCTCCCATTCTGTCGGTTGTCTTTCCGTTTTGTTGACTGTTTCCTTTGCTGTGCAAAAGCTTTTTATCTTAATGAAGTCCCAATAGTTCATTCTTGCCTTTGTTTCCCTTGTCTTGGAGATGTGTCTAACAAGAAGTTGCTGCAGCCAGGGTCACAAAGGTTGCTGCCTCTGTTCTCCTCACCTCAAGGATTTGGATGGATTCCTGTCTCACATTGAGGTCTTTCATCCATTTTGAGTCTAATTTTGTGTGTGGTATAAGGAAATGGTCCAGTTTCATTCTTCTGCATGTGACTGTCCAATTTTCCCAACTGTTGAAGAGTTCCCATTTGTTGAAGAGACTGTCTTTTTTTCCATTGGATATTCTTTCCTGCTTCGTCAAAGACTAGCTGACCATAGAGTTGAAGGTCCATTTCTGGATTCTTTGTTCTATTCCATTGACAGATGTGTCTGTTTTTGTTCCAGTACCATACCATCTTGATGATTAAAGCCTTGTAATAGAGCTTGAAGTCTGGAATTGTGATGCCACCAGCCTGGTGTTTTGTTTTGTTTTGTTTTGTTTTTCAACAAAAAAACATTTTCAACTTTTCAACATTCCTTTGGCTATTCAGGATCTTTTCTGGTTAAATACAAATTTGAAAAAAGTTGAATGATATTTTGATAGGGATTTGAGTGAAGTGAAAAAAGTTGATGGTATTTTGATAGGGATTGCATTGAATGTATAGATTGTTCTAGGTAGCATAGACATTTTTACAATATTTGTTCTTCCAATCCATGAGCATGGAATGTTTTCCATCTCTTTGTGTCTTCCTCAATTTCTTTTATGAGTGTTCTATAGTTTTCTGAGTACATATCCTTTGCCTCTTTAGTTAGGTTTATTCCTGACTATCTTATGGGTTTTGGTGCAATTGTAAATGAGATTGACTCCTTAATTTCTCTTTCTTCTGTCTCATTGTTAGTGTATAGAAATGCAACAGATTTCTTCACATTGATTTTATAACCTGTACTTTGCTGAATTCCTGTATGAGTTCTAGCAATTTGGGGGTGGAGTCTTTTGGGTTTTCCACATAGAGTATCATGTCATCTGCAAAGGGAGTTTGACTTCTTTTTGTTGACAGATCTTGCCTTTTATTTCTTTTTGTTGTCTGATTGCTGAAACTAGGACTTCTAGTACTATGTAGAACAGGAGTGGTGATAGTGGACATCCTTCCCATGTTCTTGACCTTAGGGGAAAAGCTCTCAGTTTTTCTCCATTGAGAATGATATTCACTGTGGGCTTTTGTATATGGCTTTTATGATATTGAGATATGTTCCCTCTATCCCTACACTTTGAAGAGTTTTAATCAAGATAGGATTCTATACTTTGTCAAGTGCTTTTTCTGCATTGATTGAGAAGATCATATGGTTCTGTTCCTTCTTTTATTAATGTAGTGTATCAGGGTGATTGATTTGCAGATGTTGAACAACCCTTGTAGCCCAGGAATAAATCTTGCTTGGTCATGGTCAATAATCCTTTGAAGGTACTGTTGGATCCTATTGGCTAGTATCATGGTGAGAATTTTTGCATCCATGTTCATTAGGGATATCAGTCTGTAATTCTCCTTTTTGGTGGGGTCTTTGTCTGGTTTTGGGATCAAGGTAATGTTGGTCTCATAGAATGAGTTTTGAAGTTTTCCTTCTATTTCTATTTTTTGAAAGAGCTTTAGAAAAATAGTTATTAATTCTTCTTTAAATGTTTGGTAGAATTCCCACAGGAAGCCCTGCGGCCCTGGACTCTTGTTTCTTGGGAGATTTTTGATTACTGCTTCAATTTCCTTGCTGGTTATGGATCTGTTCAGGTTTTCATTTCTTCCTGTTTTAGTTTTGGTAGTTTATATGGTTCTAGGAATGCATCCATTTCTTCCAGATTGCCTAATTTGTTGGCCTATAGTTGTTCATAATATGTGTTTATAATTGTTTGTATTTCTTCAGTCCTTTGGGTCCTTTCCATTTCCTTTTCGATAAGTCTGGTCAGGAGTTTATCAATCTTATTAATTCTTTCAAAGAACTAGCTCCTAGTTTCATTGATCTGTTCTACTGTTTTTTGGTTTCTATTTCTTTGATTTCTGCTCTGATCTTTATTAATTCTCTTCTCCTGCTGGGTTTAGGCTTTATTTGCTGTTCTTTCTCCAGCTCCTTTTGGTGTAAAGTTAGGTTATATATTTGAGATATTTCTTATTTCTTGAGAAAGGCTTGTAGTGCTATATACTTCCCTCTTCAGACCATCTTTTTTGCATCCCAAAGGTTCTGAACAGTTGTGTTTTCATTTTCATTTGTTTCCATGAATTTTTTTAGTTCTTTTTAAATTTTCTTGTTGAAAATTAATTCCGTAGTAGGATGCTCTTTAGCCTCCATGTATTTGAGTCCTTTCCAAATTTCCTATTGTGATTGAGTTCTAGTTTCAAAGCACTGTGGTGTGAAATATGCAGGGAATGATCCCAATCTTTTGGTACCAGTTAAGACCTGATTTGTGACCTGGTACAACATGTAGTTCTTTTTAATGAGACACTGAGATGACTGATTAAAGTTGAAGATTTTTTCAGTAAACACCCTCTCATATTTATCCTTTATGCACCAAACATGCACCCAGAGTAACCTAGCGCTAGCCCTTGAGGGCAGGAAGGAAAGACTGACAGTGCTGGAGGTCCTTCTGTCCCTTCTCCCAAAGTCGGGACTGCCAAACCCCAGGTCTTGGTACTGGTTACCCATACAAAGTACACAACCACAGAAGCCAGATGTGGCACTCTGCTTCCTTTCCCATGTTGCTAGAGGAGCTGGGAGACTTTGTATTGATTTATGCACTCCTGGCATAATTCTTCTGAAAGGACATCTAGAAACTTATTTCACTTTCTTCCAAGTTCCTGTTTCCCTGGTTGTGGCCAAAAATAAAACATGGCCTTGGATTCCATAGAGCCAGCTATGCACATTACAAATGTTGCCACAAATAGTTTTGGAGAAGGAAAAATACCAACTTGCCCAAATAGCTAGCTCTACTGTTGGTGGAGCCAATTACAAAAAGGAACTTTGATTTTATTTCTTGAGCATTTACCCACATGAAACAAGGGGGAACATTTTGCTCCCTCCTCAGCATGGTATCCCTTCTACAAAAAACAAAAATCTCACTGAAAATAGGCTAGAAAGGAAACATTGGTCTTCCACAAAATGCCCTGGGGGCAGAAGGGAGACTATTATATCCATATCATATAGAAAAATCTCTAGATTCCTCCTTAGACATCTTTCCCACAGATGACACCTCATGGTAACTGCTGAAACCTCTTGTCCTCTTCTCTCTCTCTCCCCTAAGGCTAAAAATCCTGGCGTGGTGGCTCTGCACACAGTTTCCCCTCCCCATGCCAGCAAGGATTTTCTTCCCTCTTTTGTCTCTTCTCCCCACCCTGTAACTCCACCTGCTCTTTTCCTTTGAAGGTTGTGGGCCCCGTCTCTCTCCTCTCCCATTTGTATCCCCTTTTAATACCCCACTCAGCAAAATAAATAGATATTCCTTCCTAAGGAACTCATCTTAGAAAGCAAGAAAAGGGAAAACCATAAATACTTGTAATTTTACATCCCCTGACTCCCAGCACACACAAATTGGTAGAAGTCATGGCATTCAGTCTGAGAAAGAGAGGGGCCCAGAACCGTAGTTCAAGATATTTTTTCCAGTTTTCACCATAACAAGGGAGAAATCAAGAAAACTACAAAAGAGAGAGAGACAGAATTTCTGTACAAATAAGACATCACCCTTTTCTTTGACACAAAAGCAAATACATCTTTTTTTCTCAGAAAACAGAAAGAATGGTGACCCTTTGCACCAAACAAATGGGTAAAGGATGCCAGACCTTGCCGTATAGTTTACCTAAAGAGAAATTGGCTCTTTTGTACTCTGATGGCCTCTGTTTTCCCATCCTTCACTTCTTTAACTTCCTGAACTTTTCCTGGAAGAAGAACTTCCTGCTGAAAAGTATGGCAATTTCTGAAAGAGAGTAGATTAATTAACTCTCACCAAATCCAGGCACATTAGTGGAAATCTTCCCTCAAAACTCTTGGGCCTCCAATACAGTTGCTTCTAGAACAACTTCACCTTCCAAATTTGAGTTGCAGCCAGGTGATTAGGACGTTGAAATGTCAAAAAGACAAGGCTTTATAAAAAATGCAAGATGGAAGCACAAGAGCAAAGAAAAAAAAATATTTCTTTAACAACAACTGTTGTATGCTTTCAAGAAGCCACATTTTGTAGTGTTCAGCTTTTCCTAGGGGTCTACACTTACCCCAGCCCCACTGACACTGCTCTCCACCCCAGCCCCATTGTCAGCACCTTCATCAACCACCCCCATCAAGCCATCATCATTCTGATAAACTCATCTCTACCTCCTTCAAGCCTACTAAGAATTGCCTAGGCATATCTCTATTTGGCTCCTGCTAATAGCCACAAATAACAAATGTGACATAACAGGGTTTCATTATGTTGGGAGTATCTTCCTCTCTATTCCCCAAGATGCCATTGAAGAGCCATAGCAGTGGCACATAGGCAGGATCCTTCAAAAGAATCAAAAATAACTTATCCCCAGAAAATTTTAGTCCCTAATGAGTATGTGACGTTATTTTGTTTGCAAGGTGTCAAGAGTTATCTTTCTATGCCATCACCACCTGCCCCACCCCAGATGACAAGTCCCTGGCTAGGGAACTAGCATAGAAGTCCAGCTCCCCAAGCCTGTAGAGTGCAGATGATTCCTGTCGTGGTACTGTTGCTGAGCTGGGAGTCATCCCCTCCAATCCTCATGTTATACCCAGCAGCAAGCAAAGGCCAGTGTGGTGAGGTGACCTGCCTAAGGTCACCAGAGCAGACTCTTGAGTCTTTGGACTCAAAACTTGGGAAACGGGCGCCTGGGTGGCTCAGTGGGTTAAAGCCTCTGCTTTCGGCCCAGGTCATGATCTCAGGGTCCTGGGATCGAGGCCCGCATCGGGCTCTCTGCTTGGCAGGGAGCCTGCTTCCCCCTCTCTCTCTGCCTGCCTCTCTGCCTCCTTGTGATCTCTCTCCCGCTGTGAAATAAATAAATAAAATCTTTAAAAAAAAAAAAAACAAACTTGGGAAACTGTGGGCTAAATGACTTTAAATTATGATATGTCTCATTTCTTTGTTAGTCTTCATCATGCTCACCACCAAGGGAGATACATTGAACAGTTTTTGCTCAACTTATTAAAGCAGAACCCCCTCGTTGGTGGAGGACCTAGCCTTGTCCTGCTCAAACTGGCCTACACATTAGAATCATCCTGGGAGTTTTTTAACATCCTGATGCCTGGTCCATCCCAGACCAGTTAAATCAGAATCTCTGGGTACAGATGCAAGACTCGGTGCTCTTGTAAAACTCTTTAAGTGATTCCATAGTACAACCCATTCTGAAAGCCATGATGTGAACACAGAAATTCTCAGCCCAGGCTCCTCATTACAGCCCCCTAGGGATCTATTTAAAAATATCAGCGCCTGTGCCCCACTCTGATAGATTTCAACTGGGTTGGTCTAGGACAGAGCCTCTGGCAAGTGGAGTGGTATTCTTTCTTTCTTTCTTTCTTTCTTTCTTTCTTTCTTTCTTTCTTTCTTTCTCTTCAAGCAATTCTAATGTGCATCCAGTGTTGATAAAAATGCAGTTGTCCTCAAACATGGTGGTGAAATATCGGTATCACTGAAAATTTTGGTTTAAAAAAAGACCAGACAAGCTCTATTCTATCAGCTTACCTAATGACAAGTGCCTGAGCTTCTGGGTTCCCCATTAGCTCTCCAAGTGATTCTGATATACACAGAAATTTAAAAACCACTGATCTAGAGAGTTTATTCCCATATTGGGTGTGTTTTGGGAAATGTTCATTTTCTAACATTCATTCTAACATTTCATCTGAATGCCTGCAAAAGACATCTTAAAATATCATTGGTCAATCTAGGCCTAACCTGGCCAAAGGTGACAAACCAAAATGTAATTAAAGATGCTTTACTCCCAGTGACTACCTGGGTGTTCACTGTTACTTCCACCCATGAATGATAGACCCACAGTTCCTGCAACTGTGCATTTGGCTGGTGGACTCCAGCATTTTCACTTATCTAAAAAGCCCACAGGATCACAACCTCTCCAGTTCAAATGATCACAAAGACCTTCAGGAATGCACTCCTAGAGCAACACTTTTCATCAAAGAAATGGAACTTTTTTCAACATTCTACTTTAGTAGGTTGTTTTGAAGTTATGAGGTATGTTCTGTTACGGGACATGTTTTTTTCTTGGGAGGGTTGTTGTTGTTGTTGTTTAAATAAATTAAATGACTTCCATTCCAGCCCTCAAAAGAATGTAGCTCTCTGGTGAGCCATACCTACAGGTTATGGTTCTCAGTCTGGGCTGCTCACTTGGGGAGCTTTAGAAAAAAATCCCAAAGCTGAAAATACTGAACTTCTCTCAAAAGATTGTGGCAAGGTTATAAGATTTATAAAAATTATTGAACACAGGGTGTGGCACATTGGAACACAACATAGACGTTCTGAGGGAGTACCAGGTACATCGTAGGCATCACTAACGTTAACTTAATTGAAAAATGGCTCATACGATTAACTGAATTACAATGGGGGGAAAAAAGGATGTAAATGAATGTTTGTAGTTTTTTTTTCAAGTTTGTTTTGCAGGTTGGCTTACATTTTTATCACTTTGTTTAGCTCATTCCCATAATTCATGTTTTCTCTTTAGTGTCTCATTCAAATTCAACATCCTATTCAGGATTTCCTGGAAGAATTTTCTATAGGACTTAAGGACTTTCTTTTTCTAAAACTTGAGAGACAAGAAATGCCTTTGTTAGTCCTTATTACTTTATGGAAAGATTTTTTTTAAAGGAGCAATCTAAACATAACATTTGAAGCAAACAATTCACACAAAAGGAAGTAGATAATTTGTAATAGGATCTCTTCCTTTCTGCAATCCTTGATAAAATAAGCATCTTGTTGGCATTATTATTACTTCATTTTTATTAATAGGCATAGGTTCCTATGCCAGCCAAAGCCAAGGGGCTGTACTAACACAGTATCCTCCTGGATGCTTCACATTCCCCAGGATGTAGGACCTAATGTGATATGAGCACTTGAGGCAGGAAGTGGCAGCAGAAGGCAAGAAGGGGATACAGGTACCCCTGTTGCTGTCAATAAAAAGAAAGAAAAAAACATGTGTCTCCCATCATTAGATTTCATTCCACTTTTACAGTGTCAAATTGTGGATCCCATATTTCCTCTAAGACCCTCTTAAAACTTCCCACACATACCTCCCTTGAATTCTGGGCTTCCAAACATGTTATCTGCCAAACAGCATTTATTAAATAATAGAATTCATTGTATATTTTTAATAATCAAAACATATGTAATCTTTTTGTTGAGCAGGATCAAATGAACAGAGATCCCACACTACACAGATATAAAGAAAAATGGCTATATATTTTTCAAAAACCAGAAGGCATCAGATTTTTCATGAAAGTGGCATAGACTGCTTCATGTTGTTGTATCATTTCCCTTGGACTTTTCCAAACTTTTTAAATTGTTCATAGTTCCCCCCCAACACTGCTTTTATGGACCTCAAGTTCAGACCCATTCAAATGAGAAAATTCTGAATATTCTGTACTCCAATTATCTCAACTCAAAGTAAGAATTATACCCCTATATTATTTAGCTAAATAGAACTATAAATGAAGCCATCAGAATACCAATTACTGCAGGCACTAACTTTAATCAAAAAAGCCTTTCAGTATTATTATAAAATCATTCTTCAAAGATTAAGTCTATGTAAATGAATATAAAATAGCCTACCATACTCAGTAATGCATAATGAAAATATTCATGAGAATTTCAATCATTTGATACTGTGCTCCAAATTAGATCAAGAAATTATTGGCATAAATCAGAACATTAACAAAGTCTTTGAGTTTTTTCAACAGAAAATTCTAATTAAATTTAACACTAGAGCATCTAAGATATTGGATCTGAGGCACACAAACATAACTAAGAAATAGTCCTTACCTTTGAGAAGTTCACAGTCAAGAGATCACAGTTTCTGAACACATCAGTACCTCTTCTTTAACAACTAAAAAGACTTGCAGAGGTTTAAAACTAGAAGGAATCTTACAGACCATCTGTTCCAACACCCTGAAGTTACAGGTGGAGAAACGAAGCCCATGAACTCTGAGTAATGTGCTTTGGCCATGCAGCAATGCATTACACAGGTGTCTCAGATCTTCTCGTAAATGATTCTTCACACCTCTCACTCCCTGAGCTTCCATTGGCTCTGATTGCATTTGTAAAAGTTCTAATGATAAAATAGATACAAAAACTATCCAGAATCATAAAGGGCATATTAGTAAAATGATGCTCTTTGCTGCAACAAGGAGAACCCCAACATCTCCGTGACTTCATGCAACAGAACTTTCTATCTGATGCATGTTAAAGTCCAGTGCCACATGCTCTTTGTTGGTGGGTAACCTTCCCCATAGTCATCTGGGGACCCAGCCTCCTTCCTTCTTATATTCCCACTTACCTCTAGGACCTCATAATTTCCTCCATTCAACAGGAGAAGGGAGAAAAGAAAATGAAAGGATGTATGGACTTGTTTTATGGGCCAGGCCTGGAAGTGGTGCCCAAGGTTCTCATTCATTCCATTGGCTAGAACTCAGTCCCACGACCACGTGGGACTGCAAGGGAAGCTGGGGGATGCCGTCTAGCTGTGTGCCCCGGACACTGGGGATGCCGTCTAGCTGTGTGCCCCGGAAGCAGACAGCACACAGAGGTTGATGGTGAGGCTGTGTCACAAAGGGCTATACAAATGCAGGAGCATATTACGGAAGTAAGTGAGGTCAGGAGGGACCTCATCTTCATATTGAAGTAATCTTTTTGTTTAAAAATGTCTGGTACAGTCCTCTGAAGCTCCTCCAGGTAATATCAGCATCTCTAGACAGGGCTAGGATGATCTGGTTTGACCACCATATCTAGTTGCTTCCGGAGTTCGCATGATATGGTGAGAAGAACATAGATTTTGGAGTCATGTATCCTTGGGTTCAAATCCCCAGTTTGACCCTTATTAAACCGTGTAAATTTGAGCACATTGCTTAAGCTCTCACAGCTTCAATTCCCTTATTGTAAAAAGAGGGCAGAAACCATCCTTGGAGTTGTGGCAAAAATCTGATTAAATCAGTCAGTGAAGAGCTTTTGAGAGCTCTGTAGGCAACAAGTCTCATGGCACACTGTAAGGAAACAGCAGAGAAGAAGGGGGGAGCACAGAGTCCAGATCAACAGTGTGTGTACAGTCATTGTCACTAGCAGGCCCTCAATACATGGGAGTGCTCTGGCTTCCCCTCACCACCCTCCCCTGGACGCTGTGTATTTGCTACCACTTTTTGTTTGTTTATTTGCTTTTGGCCCGATGCATCTAAGCTAGGAGGACAGGTGTATCCCTAGAAATTGCAGATAGAATAAATTAATGAATAATGATGCAGCTGAGAGATGGAGAGGTCAAGTGGAAAATGTTTCACTTGTTCCTATTGTTGGGAAGTGAATGGACACGGTGAGAATTCTGTGAAGCGTGTTTCATATGCAAGGGCTTGAAATATAATGATTTGCGCTACACACAAATACCTGTTGGATTCCAGCAAGTCTCCTCACATAGAGAAACATCACAGCAGAGGGCCTTCTTCAAGGCTGATGGCCTTTACACTGTGAAGGCTCCTTTACAAACCAGAGAAAAAAGGCCTTTGGAGAAGGTGAGTGGGTCCCAGAGGGCACCGGGCAGTAAGGGTGTAGCGGCCCGTCCTGCAGGCTAACAGGTCGGAAAGAGTGTGCAAGGCCCCCCATGAGGAGCAAGATCACAGTGTCTGCATGCAGCCACTGCTGAGGGCTTGCTCCTCTTGCTGAGACTCTCGCCAGAGACCCCCCTCGACGAACCCTCACCTCTGGCCCTTCTTGACTCCTTGTCTCTCAGCTCCTGTTTCGTTGCTTCCTATGATTTCCCAATAGGACAGAGGAGCTTTATGTTTGTTTTGTTTGAAAGCCTGCCTAATTTTTTTTCCTCTCTTGCTTCATCCTTTCCATGAAGCTCTGTTTTATTTCTCCTTATTTGCTTTTCTCTTTTTCTTTTAAGTGCAGAATAGGATGGGGGGAGCAATATGTCTGTAAACCGGGAAAGTATACACCATCTTGTCCAAACCACATCTGTATTGCTGACCCATCAAAATGCAACAGGAGGGCCAAGGGCAGAGGCCTGTGGTCAAAGTCACCTAGCGTCCAGTGTGGCTTTACCTTTTCAGCTGTGACCTACGGCAAGTTGCTTTCCCTTCCTCAATACACAGTTTCTTCATCTGTGAAATGGAGAGGATCGTTATTCATCTTGATATTAGTGTAAGGTTCAAAAAGAAATCAGGTAATGTGCTTAGTAGTATGACTAGAACATGGTGAGCCACGAGTAATCAATGACAGATAGCGTCATCATCATGACCACCACGCTAATATCTCCAGGCCAAACGCGCCACTCTTGCCAAGAAGGCTGAGGGGAAATGCAGCTGCCTTGTTATCTTGCTTCAAACACCTTAGAGGATGGATCTGGTCTACCCCATTACCAAATGCCACCCAGCTCTCTTAAAAACCCATTCCACGGTCCAAGAAGTAAAGAATCCTAGGTGTGAGTCCGAAATGGGTCTTCCCGTCCCACTTTCCAGGACAGATCCTTGAGAACTGTCCATTCACTTAAAATACCCCTTTCAGATGTCTGTGGAACAAGACACCACTGAAAACCTATTACTAAATATTCTAGAATCCTTTTGCTGCTGGCCTGCCTCCATAATACATCCAACTGTCTTGTTCCCGCCTTTCTGGACAAGGATTTCCTAAAGATCCTTTTGGGCATGGTTCTTATGTAGTCCCTTCTCTTGGAAGAACTTAGAAAATATTGACCAGACCTGTGTCGGGCTTAATTGTTCTTAGTCAGGGGCGGCTGTAGTCACAGTAGGTTTCCTCTCCCTTCGGACTAACAGTCCATAGCAAGTTTGACAAATAGAGACCTGCTTCAGAGTCCCTATTTCCAAGATGACCCTGTCAAGCCCCGGCCCTTCACAAGAATTTTCCAGATGCCACAAATACGTCGAAGGAAGGCTTTTGATCTCCACACGCGCCAGCCTTATAGATGTGGAAGATGGGGTCTGCCAGTTCTGGAAACAAGGAGGTTGCTTCATCTGGATGAGGACCACCCACCTTCACTCACTCTCACTCCAGACTGTCTCAGCTCTCCCTGGGTCCCGCTGGTATTGTCTGTATTCAGGGCTGTGGGGCAGCAGTGAACCTTGGTTTTGCTTGTCACTGTCCAAAGGTTTTTGAACTGGGGTGAGCTCTAAGAGCCCTCTCAGCCCCAACTATTCTCTGAATTGTACTACGCAGAGCCCACTGGATGAAGAGCAGTCGATCTAGTTAATTTGCCTGAAACTCGGCACAGCACAGTGCCCCGTACATGTTCTTCCCATATACGTCCCTAGCTGGGCGTCAGGAGGACAAGGGGACGGGATTCAGGAAGGCCCCCGGTGTGAGATGGCCGAGGTTGGAACACTTCACTTTGGCACCATCATACAATGCCATAAAGAAGAGTAAAACCTTCCATTTCTGAGCCTTAAGATGAGAAGAAATGACTCGGAAGCTCCTCCCTGCTGCTAATTATCTTGCTCACGCTGTGTCTGCTTCACTTGCTTTAAATAAAAGCCTATGCAGCCTGCCATCCAAATATAGATCCACAGCAGTCCGGAGAGAAGACAGCCTGGCACTTATGGTAACAGGGACATTTCAAATAGCTAACAAATGGGCCCGATCATATCAAAACCCACAGGTCCATATTAGCAGTGAAGAGAAAGTCCATAAAGTTTGTTTGGGGCACAGCAGGCTTCTGACTGTGTCTCTTCCCTTGCTGGAAAACAATCGTGACCCATACTAAGTACAAATAATTGCTTGTAATAAAAAAGTATTCATGATTATAGTCCAATGGGATCACATCACCGGTTTGCTTATGTATATTATGACTTTAGAAGGTGAACGATGCTTCGTAAATTTCACCACCTTCCCCATCCACGAAAAATAAGTGTCCATGTTATCATGGCACCCTCCCTAAAATGTCACAGATTGGAGGTGAGTTTAGATGTAATTAATGTCACTTGAAACACAGGTGTTCCTGCTACTGTTGACCCTATCAGTCATTCATACCTCAGGGTGTGTTGATTTCATCAGACTTTTCCTCCTGGAGTCAGTGACACTGACTAGCAGGGTCAGAGTGAGAGCACTTGGAGGCAGAGGCCGTGAAGAAAACTCACTTCACAGTTTTGCAGACAGCGTCTCTTTGCCTCGGCATTGCTGACACGAGGGTCGGGGGGTTGGGGAAGGGGGATTCTGATGGTGGAGCGCTATCCTGTGAGTGTATGAATTTTAGCAGCATCCCCGGTCCACTAGATGCTGGCAGTGTGCACACACTCCCTGCATTGTGACCGCTGAAAATGTCTCCAGAACTTACCAACTGTCCCCAGGGAGGCAAAAAGCCCACATGAGGACCGCCAGCCTCCAGGCAGCCCTTGAAGCCTTCTTGGTAACTTCAATCTCTGTATCTCTTTATGAGACACTGTATCAATCCACCTAATAACCCTCAGACGGAGGTAATGTGCAAGGGCTTGCAAGGGACAGGGCTTTTCTTCCAGAGCATCTTCTTCCCTTTGGCAAGTTCCTGCCTCATCCCCACAGTGCTCCTCTTCCAGGCAAATGTATTTCTAGAATGGAGGCCGTGGTGGACAAAGCAGCCCCAGGAAGTAAACTGCCCGTTCCGCCTGAGGGAGCAAGTTGGAATCATTTTGTGACACCTTCCACTTACTGCAGCATGTTGTCCTAAATGAGTGTACCAATGAGGATACACAATGAGGACAAACAAGACAACAGGCCACGTCTGGATTGCAGAGACACCCCCATGTTGGTAGCACAGTTCCCTCTGCAAGAAGCTGTCATCTGCAGACATATCCCAGACAACAGGGTAATTGCTAACAGCACAATATTGCTTCTTCTTTTGGTTATTATTTGGTCAGAAAGTATCACAAGTCAGACTTTCATAAAGCCAAAAAGTGTTTGTATCTCAAGCTCTGGCTTACCCCCCCCCCCCCCCCCCCCCCCCCCAAAGATCATGACTGTCAAGTTCCCAAGCACTGGTGTTCTCAGACACTGTTGTTCCATTGCTGAAATCAGACAAGCCTGTTCATTTGAACATAATGTCCTTCCTAAGTTTCAAAAGCAATATACATTTGCCTTCATTCTTTGTGAGGAGAGATTTTGTTTGCGGAAGCCATGTTTCCTGAGGAAATAGATGAGCCTCTCTCAAAGCAATATTCATGCTAAGAGATGAATAATTCCAATAGGATTTCCCATTTGTCATCAAGCCAGCTTGGCCCATCCTGAGGAAGATTCTAGGCACAGTGCTGCCCTTTAGTTAGCTTTGTGACTATGGACAAATGCTTTACTCTCTAACCTACAATTGCTTTATCTGTGGCATGTAGCAAAAAGGCTATGAGGACAGCTTCCCATTTACTACATGTAACTTTGGGCAACATCTTTAGTTCTCTCAGCCAAAGATTCCTCATCTATGAGGTGAGGCTAATAACAGCATCTCCTTCACTGCATCATTGTAATGAGTGAATAAAACAGCCTGCACCTTGCCTGGCACATAGCAGACCCTCTCTCAGGGTTGGCTCTCCATATCATAAACTCAAAATGAAATGATCCTTTTGTCAGTTCTAAATTATTTGGGGGCCTTTTTAATCTACCTGATGGGCAACTTAGGAAGCAAAGCAATTCTCCCTTACCTTGGTCATTTTAATGGTTTGGTTGGTTTTGCCTTCTTTCTATGTTCTTGGGCCACTTGGAGACAGAGCTCATACCACCATAAACATGAACTTTTTGAAGAGTCAGCAGCAGCAGTCAGTGGGGTAAACAGAATCACTTCGTGCACAGCTGTCTCTTGTTTGGTAAATTTACTGGGGGAAAAAATGATTTTTTAAAATTAGAAAAAAGCTCTTAATGTTTGAGATATAGAGTGAAAATGTCAGAATTTGAACCAGCATTGAGATTGAGCAATAAATCATTGTTGCATGCTTAAAAACATATGTTTTCAGTTAAAAGACCATGGGACGAAGAATCAAAAGACCCATCCCACCTCTTTGCCCATCTGGGAGACTTTGAGCAAGAAAGTGACTGCTGCAAGCTTTAGTCTCTTTATTTCAAACCTCTAACTACATATTTTTGCTGACAGGATTTAGTTATTTAGCCTGCGGTGATCATCTAAGTCTTTTTTTTTTAAGATTTTATTTATTTATTTGACACAGAGAGAGATCACAAGTAGGCAGAGAGGCAGGCAGAGAAAGAGAGGAGGAAGCAGGCTCCCTGCTGAGCAGAGAGCCCGATGTGGGCCTCGATCCCAGGACCCTGGGATCATGACCTGAGCCAAAGGCAGAGGTTTTAACCCACTGAGCCACCCAGGCGCCCGATCATCTAAGTCTTGACTTCCCTTAAACAGAAGTGTGGCAGAGTCAGCTAGACCTACTTGGGTGCAGATCCTGACTTTATTACTTATTACTGTGTGACCTCAGACAAGTTGTTTAACCTCTCTGTGCCCTAGTTTCCTCATCTGAAAAATGAGGATAATATTTCTATCTCTTAGAGTTATAGTGAAGATTAAATGTAAAATGCTCAGAACAGATGCCTGGCACAATGTTAGCTCTTACTTTGATTATTTTGTTGGATGTCTGTAGAAAGGAAAATCTGAAGAAAGGTGAAATTCTAACCAGGAATCTTAGTGTTTGGATTTTTCCATCTCGCATACTACATGTACCAACTAACAATTTAGGAAGTAAATACATTAAAGGCACTTCTTTTAATTTCCCTAACCTGCAACCATCAAACACTATTTTCCCCTCTGATTCCTGAATAGGAAAACTTACCTTTACATAGTAAATATTAAATTGCACCGAAGTTTACATCGAGTAACCCCCACATGTAACAAATTCTATCTACTTTCCGTGGAGACTGTGCCCCTGGAAGAGAGTATCTCAAACCTCCGTGTGCTTGGGAATCACGTGACGATCCTCTTAACACTCAGATTCTGATTCGTCACTTCTAATAAGCTCCCAGGTGATGCAGATTCGGCAGGTCCCCGGACTACATTTAGAGATACTCGTGAGCCATCTGAGGACGGAGGGGGCATGGGGGCACACGTGGCCCTCGTTGGGGGCAGACAGGCTGGAAAAGGGCAGGCCTGCAAATATTCACTGCCCTCCACACCCTCTCCAACCCCAGCCTTGTCAGCTGTATTTTAAGCAGTCAAAAAGTTTAAGGAAAAAAAAAAAGGTGTTAAAATGACAGTAGAAATCCCACCTACTTCTCTTGATTTTCCCGCACTATAAAAACACTGTAGAAGAGATTGCACCAAGCAGTTTGACCCATCTGCGCTGCTAAATTATCTTCCACAAGACAGGCAGGTAGAAAACAATTGAATTCTCCCCTTTATTCCTGCGGCTGGAACAGGACCTGGGAGGGACAGGTGCTCAGCCAGACCCTCCCAGGGAATACGATACACCCTGCATGGTGTTGGGTCATACCACTGGGGCCTATTTAATGAAATAAATTTTTTATGTATTTAATAGTGTTCAGAGGGCCTGAAAACATCCCCAAAGCACCTGCTGTCAACAGTCCTCACTATGTAAAAAATCTTGCCTGCTATCCTAACCAAGAGTAAGGAAGGCGTGTGCACTGTGGCAGGGCGGCCATTCCTGAACAAAGGGAAAAAGCAAACTTCTCCAGATTGAAATGTTTCCCCCTAAGTTAGAGAAATATCTACACTTATCTTAATCCTACTCATTTTCACAGAAAAATATGGAAAATGATAGTGAGATTCTGTGAAAACCCAGAGAAGGGTCGATCCCTCACCCTCTGTTATTCTACTTTATTTAATACCAGCATCTCTTTTTGTTCATTTTGTTAATCCCTGAGTTTAATTTATTGAAAGACTATGTGTGCTTTGCTGCCAAGTATTTACAGTGTGTCTATAAAGTTGATCTGATTACCCAAGAGTCACATTTTATCTTTTTATTTGAGGAATTGTAAATCTCAATTTGTTCTTTATCCACTAATTGTGCTCCAGTCCTAGGTTGCAAAGTTAGAAAAGGCTCACATGTATTTCCTGCTCTGGGAATGGGTATTTCAAGCTTGGAAACATAAAATGGGGACAGTCTTACAGACTACATTTTTTTTTTAATGTGGGTTCGGACTGGCAACAAGAAAAAACATGATGATCTGAACTTTCGTCCAGGAGAAATCTAATCCTGGCAGTAAACATCTGCTCCCTTTTATGTGCATTTGTGGTCCTTTCATATGAATGTTATTGCTACAGCTGTAGCTTGTCTAATATCCTAAATGGAATCTCTGTGGCCTTTAGAGTAATTACCTCAAAGTTTATATCATCCGACCTGAGGATTTTCTGATTAAATCCAGTGTGAATTATGGAAAACCAAATGACCGCTCCTAGGGGAGGATTCCACTGTGTCCTCTGGAAAGTACCTTCCGGGTCTCTGGGGCCTCTGGCCAGTGTTCCAGCAGGCAGCTTGTTCCTATGTGGTTAAATCTTTGTAAGATGTTGCTCACAGACCTGGCAGCTGACATGTGTTCATGCACGACCACTCCACATGGAGATGCCACTGTGATCTTGGAACACACGTTTTGTTGTTCTGTGTTTAACTTTCAGCTCAGCTTTTTTTTTTTTTTTTTTTTAGATTTTATTTATTTATTTGACAGAGAGAGAGACAGCAAGAGAGGGAACACAAGCAGGGGGAGTGGGAGAGGGAGAAGCAGGCTTCCCACTGAGCAGGGAGCCCGATGTGCGGCTAGATCCCAGGACCCTGAGATCATGACCTGAGCTGAAGGCAGACGCTTAATGACTGAGCCACCCAGGCACCCCTCAGCTAAGCTTTAAAATGGATTAATGTGCACCCCATTTAAAGGTTCTAAACATATACTTTTAAAAAAATTTTTTAATGGTTTTCACTTATCAAGAGGTTATCACTCTAGTTTCTAATTTCAGAATAACTATTTGAGGTTTCTACACCTATGATGATTGTTTTTCATTTGGATAATGATTGCCTAATGAAATATACAGGAAAACTGGAGACGCGGGAGCTCCAGATAAGAAAAAGATTTGTTTCTCTCTTAGCAGCTCCCAGATCTCACTCACTTAATGGACTGAGAATCCCTGCCAACGAAACAAGAGAAACCCTCTGTGATAGCAAACTTAAATTCACCTGCGCACAGGGGCAGAGAAGTCCAGTCTCAACAAAAGGGAAAATCAATAGGCAGGTGCTCTGTAAACGAAAGACAAAACCATATAGCAATGGGGGGCAGCCCATCTGAACAAAGAGGCTAATTTTGCCAGACTTTGCCTACAAGAAGATATTCCTGAGGATGCATTTCACGTAACCAAAGGCTGAGCAAGGGCCTCAATAGATCCTCATTTATAAAGTTTCAAGAGCGAAGCAGCAGATGAGTACACCCTGATTGGAAGATTTGAGCACATTTCATGGCCCTCAGTATTCCATCCATTCATTCATTCTACACACGCATAAATGCAATGCTAGTAAAGCTTAATTTCTTTTTAAATTTTCAAATAAAATACAAATAAAAGGCTACCATTGTCTTCGCAAACCCCAGACTCTAGTTTCCTTAGAGATCTCTGGTCCAGATCTTGAAATATCCTTAGACACATGGCACTGGGAAAGGAGAGGAAGTGAAGGAGAGAAGTTTTGGGGAAACAGTCTGGGGACCAAGAGAAGATCATGAGAAATGACACTTAGGTGAGCAGGAAGAGGACAGAACAAGCGCAAAGGGGAGAATTCACCATTTCCTATTTCCCACTGGGCTGTGGAGGAGCAGGAGGGAGCAGTGGAGAGTGGCTGAGTTTAATTCAGTTCCACGCAAGAGAATGTGCATTCACTTATGTGCCCGGCCTCGCCCTACCCGCTGGGGCACAAAGCAACAAGCCATGGTCTCAACTATCAACGAGCTCATCGATCTAAACAGTTGAATGAATAATTACATACACTGTAACACCTTCCAAATAGAAACAGGAATCCGATCACTTCCCTCCATGCTCTTTCCTCATTGGTTAAAATGACGGAAATAACACCCATCTCTTGGTATTGGAATGCAAGTTAGATAATGTATGAAAAATGCTTAGGCTGCTACCTGGCACATAGTAGGTGCTCAGTTAATAGTAATTTTTATTTATGGTGCCTTGTTACTAAGCTGGCACATAGTAAGTGCTTAGAAATTTTAGCTGACATTATTATTATTACTATTTTTGTGCAAATAAAGTACCTTGTGCATAATAATAAATATAGTTTCCTTCCCTACTTATCCTTCTTAGTCACAATTCCTGTAGAAGCCAGTGGCCTGGAAGGCTGCTCCCCAGCTGTGACCCACATCCCCCGTCCCACAATGACCAGATCATTCCACTCTGTTTTGCAGCCTTAAGTTGTGGAGAATACAAAAGAAGTAGCTTTGGGCAGTGTCAAGGGCCATCTGGGCCTTCATATTGGGAATGCTAACATACATCAATAAGATCCCAGAAGCAACGTGTGATTACACATTATTGGAACAAATAATAAATATTTTTCAAAGGAAGAGGAAGTTACCACTGAAGAATAAAGGCGGCTGTGTGGCTAGAACCTGGAGGCAGGGAAAGGGTGGTTCATAGTGCTCGTGTAGATTGAGAGAAGGAGGGAGCATGAGAATGAATCCTCAAGGTTCTTCCCACCCACTGAGAATTGTGCCTGTGCTCTCTGTAGTTCTGTGTAAAACAGGAAGGCGACACTCCAAGAACTTCTGCTCAGTGGTAGACCTTGTGTATATGTCAGCGCGTGTAATCTTAACACCAACGCTATGAGGGATTTTCACTCTACTCATGAGACTCAGTAGTCATGTAACCCTTCCCTCACAATTCTTCAAAGCAGTAATAGTGAATTTCCTTTAAAAATGGCCAACAGACAACTGGATAAAGAAGATGTGGTCCATATGCACAATGGAATATTACGCAGCCATCAGAAAGGATGAATACCCAACTTTTGTATCAACATGGACGGGACTGGAGGAGATTATGCTGAGTGAAATAAGTCAAGCAGAGAAAGTCAATTATCATATGGTTTCACTTACTTGCAGAGCATAAGGAATAACATGGAGGACATTAGGAGAAGGAAAGGAAACGTGAATTGGGGTAAATCAGAGGGGGAGATGAACCATGAGAGACTGTGGACTCTGAGAAACAAACTGAGGGTTTTGGAGGGGAGGGGGTGGGGGATGGGTGAGCCTGGTGGTGGGTATTAAGGAGGGCACATATTGCTTGGAGCACTGGGTGTGGTACAGAAACAATGAATCTTGGAACATTGAAAAAATAAAATTAAATTTTAAAAAAAGTCAAATATTTGACTTTTCTCTAATTTGGGGGAAATCTCCCTCTCCTATTCCAAATTCTCAAGTCTCATGGCTTCCACCATGCAAGCGCTGCCCCAAAGGTCTTTATAACTACCAGTGGAAAGGCAGGCACTGAGCCTGGGCTACTTTTGGAGATTTCCAGGCCAGGCAAAGCCACCCTAGGGGATCCCAGGGCACTGGCGAGCAAGCCGGCAGCCTACCCTCTGGTGACTGGCCCACCCATCCCAGATAACGAGAGGCTATTGGTATGTCAGAGGGTTTGAAAGGGTGGCATTGAGACACCACAGCCATACTCTGGTGGCCCATGTGAAGCTCTGACCATACCTGTCATTTAGGCGAAGGGTTTAGTGGGAGAAAAAGGTCAGAGTAAAAACGGTGGATTTACGCAGTCCGAGGACTGGGATGAACAGAGTCATCTAGTTGCCCTTCCTGTCTTCTCTGGGCACAGAACACATCTCAGGTCGTGCTGCAGCATCTGGTTGTGGCCAGGCTCCCTTTGTTGCAGAAGGTTGATGCAAACCAGTTCTGGCCCACTGGCTGTCATGTAGAGCACTTTATTGCTCAGTGCAGAGAAATTCCTAGAAAGCTAAAAGTCTGTGAGTGCTCTGTTTAGCTTCCGGAGTATTTTGACCTGTCTATATTATGTTCGATTGGTTCCAAGTAATATTTATTCAGGTCCTGTCATGTTCTTGGAGCTGTGGGAACTAAGAGTAGGAGAAGTTGATCAGAGTCCAACAGAGGGGGAAGAAAAGTATGGATACCATTGACATAATACAAGGAAAACGTGGTGAGTTCTTTCCATACAGAGGAGATGGAGACAAGTATTATAGATATTCAGGAGGGAGATCCAGAGAGGTAGAGCATTTTGCCCAGAGTCACACAGTTGATAAATGCCAAAGTCAGAATTTGAACCTTGACTAGCAGAGCCCAGATTCTTATCCTATCCTGCCTCTAAGAAGCAAAACTTCTCATTTTCTCCTGCAGTTTTGAGATTTTTTTTTTTTTTTGCCCNGATAAATGCCAAAGTCAGAATTTGAACCTTGACTAGCAGAGCCCAGATTCTTATCCTATCCTGCCTCTAAGAAGCAAAACTTCTCATTTTCTCCTGCAGTTTTGAGATTTTAGTAGAAAATCTACATTGAATTGGTTTTCATAGTTTTGGGTCCTCCTTACAACTTACCAGAGCCTAGACTTTGAGTCTGTGCCTAGGAAAGAGTTTTCTCTCTGCAAAGTTACTGGATTATTGGGAAATAATAAATAATGAGGGCATGATGCTAGGCACTGTGTTACATACATACATACATAAAACATGTATGTAAATGATTAGATTGTGCAGTATGGAGTAGAACATGGAAAGAGAGAGATACATGGAAAATATTCATGGAAGTTCAGAGGGTGGACAGGTGGTTCGAGAAAGCCTACACAGTGATCTAGGCCTTGAAGGTTGAGAAGGGATGAAATCTCATGAGCAACTTTATATTGCCATTTTACACATGAAAAGAAAGGAGGCTTAGAAAGAGGAAGTGAGGGATGCCTGAGTGGCTTAGCCAGTTGAACGGCTGCCTTCAGCTCAGGTCATGAACCCGGGGTCCTGGGATCGAGTCCCTTGCTCAGCAGGGAGCCTGCTTCTCCCTCTGCCTGCCTCTCCCCTTGCTTGTGTGAGTGCTCTCTCTCTCTCTCTCTCTCTCTCTCTCTCTCTCTCTCTCTCTGACAAATAAATAAATAAAATATTAAAAGAAAGAAAGAGAGAGGGGAAAGAAGGAAGGGAGGGAGGGAGGAAGTGGTTCTCAAAATTAGACCCCTGACCCGCCACATGGAAGAGTGGGACTCCGATTTCTGACCTTGCCCTCCCCTCCCTTCACCAAAACAGAGCCTCCCCCAGGGCGGTACAGGGATCCAACCTATCACTTTAACTTTTTTTTTTTTATAACTTTTTTTTTTTAAGATTTTATTTATTTATTTGTCAGAGAGAGAGAGAGAGAGAACACAGCAGGTAGAGTGGCAGGCAGAGGCAGAGAGAGAAGCAGAAGCAGGCTTCCCGCTGAGCGAGGAGCCCTATGCGGAACTGGATCCCAGGACTCTGGGATCATGACCTGAGCTGAAAGCAGCCACTTAACCAGCTGAGCCACCCAGGTGTCCCTCACTTTAACTTTTAATTATCTTCCTTGAGAAATGCAACCCTAATACGTTCTGTAAAGGGGAAAATCCAACCTTCAGGTAAAAGGAGACATGAGCCCAACATGGTTGGACCCCAGTAATTGTTCTTGGTACATCGAGAGGAGGTGAGGTAAGGATTTGGAAAGGGCACCCCAGGCTTAGGGAGGAGCTTCTGCAAAGACACTGTGGTGGGAACGAGCATCACATGTTAGAAGAAGCCCATGGGGCCAGAGGACAGAGGACAAGGGGCTGAACCACAGGAGAGAGGCTCGGTGGGATGGACTAGGGATAAATCCCTTCGGCACTTCAGACTGCAGTAAGGCCTTAGGACCTCATTCCAATATTGATGGGAAGTCATCAGAAGATTGTAAGCACCAGAGAGACATGTTCTGAAATGTATTTTCAAAGCTCACTCTGGCTGCTCTGTGAACAATGGGTTGTAGGTGGCTCAGAGTGAAAGCAGGCAGACCAGTTGCGAATATAAATGAGTAACTGAGAAAGCTGAATGGGACAATAAACAGAGTTGATAAAGAACTTTCAAAGAACTGATAAAATGATAGCTATTAACAGGCTACTGGCTACTCATCAAACTAAGGCAAATAATGATAATATATCTATTAACAGCACAAAAGGTATGAGAAAGCAGATGAAGTGCTTTCTCTGGCTTTCATGTTCCTCGTAAATCAAGCAGTGTCTCAGTGTGGACTTCCCTGAATGTTCATGAAGATGAATAAAAGTGTCTCGTTCAGTACTCGGCCCTTAGTAAATGCTCAGCCAAGCATTAGTCTCCCCTTCCACGTGACTCCACAAATAAAAATCAGTTGCTATGTACACAGTCTGAGAATTCAGCGAAGCTAAAACTTACGGGCCCCAGTAAAAAATTAGAATGGAAATTAGAGACATTATGCTAATAGCCTGAGTTATCCAGTGATAATTCTACACACTCCCTGGGTTTGGAAAGCATATTGTACACACATCCCCTTAATACAGAGTTTGGTTTGGGGTCTCAGTGCCTAATACTAACAACCTTTAATGCAAACTAAACACTCTTATAATGAGTGCTATGAAATCCCAGCCCACTCAGCTGACCCTCTCCGACCACTTTGTCATAAGCCTATTTCCTTTGCCTTAGTGCGTTTCTAAGGTATCAGCTCGCTTTTGTGACCTGAGATACTTGAATATTTTCATATAATTCTCCCTTTTTTGATGGACAGATTTCTTTCCTATCATATTTAATGAAATTTCCAGAAATAGGCTGTAAGTAGTTATGTTAATGAGATTTAGGTTTGTTTCTTTTTGCAAAGTAACTTTTTAGACTGGGGTTGTGTCATTCAAAGTCAAAAGAATTATAATCACATAACACAAAGTTCAGTCATTCGATTCCAAACTCTCTTGAGAAACAAATATTTTAGTAGCAGTTCACATGTCCCTATCTAATTATCTCCTTTAATTTTGTTATTAATTTGCATCATAACTGACAAATTGGTTAATTGTCTTCATGCCTAGAATTATGAAGTATTAAAAGCCAGGTATTAGCTGGGATCCATTAAAGAGCAAATGGTTCATACTTCACGTGAATAACAAGGTATGGTCATTTGTAGACTCCTCCTTTAAAAAAAAATGTTTTCTACTACTGTGCACACCNGGTTCATACTTCACGTGAATAACAAGGTATGGTCATTTGTAGACTCCTCCTTTAAAAAAAAAAATGTTTTCTACTACTGTGCACACTGTGTCCCAGATAATGCCCAGAACAACAGAATTTTTAGGTGAACATTATTTACATCCATACCCCCAATCTATAAGAGAATATCCAATGAACATCTGACAGATCTACATTTTCTGCTCTGCTCACCACAAGGGTAGCTCCCATCTGTCACTACACAACATTATTATAATACCAATGACTATATTCCCTATGCTGTACATTTTACCCCTGTGGCTCATTCATCCCATAGCTGGAAGCCTCCCACTCTCCTTTACCCACCCTGCACCCTCCTCTCCTCTGACAACCATCAGTTTGCTCTCTCTGATTTATTTCATTTAGCATAATATCCTCTAGGTCCATCTGTGTTGTTGCAAATGGCAAGATCTCATCCTTTTTATGGTTGTGTAATATTCCTCTGTGTGTGTGTGTGTGTATGTGTGTGTGCGTACACCACTTCTTTATTCATTCATCTATCGATGAACTGAATAAAGGCTGCTTCCATATCTTGGCTACTGTAAGAAATATATTGTACTTATATCTTCTCTAATAAGTGTTTGTGTTTTCTTTGGGTAAGTACCCAGTAGTGGAATTCCTGAGTCATATGGCAATTCTATTTTTAGTTTGTTGAGGAACCTTCATATACTTTTCCACAGTGGCTGCACCAGTCTACATTCCCATCAACCACGCACAAGAGTTTCTTTTTCTCCACATCCTCACCAACACTTGCTGTTTCTTGTGTGTTTTTTTTTCTAGCCATTCTGACATGTGTGAGAGGATATCTCATTGCAGTTTTGATTTGCATTTTCCTGGTGATTTTGATATTGAGTATCTTTTCTTTATATCTGACTTTCAAATCTATACACAGTTGATCCCAAAACACTGATGAATTGTTTAATTAAGGGAATTTACTTTTAGGCTATCTAAAACACTAGAGCCTAAGAAGGACATTGCGCCCTAATCTGAAACCTGCCAGTAATTTGTTTTCCCACTTTCAATCTTCTTAACCTTGTGGATCTCAAACTCTCTTGGGTCTCAGAATCATCTGGAGAACTTAGTAAAAGTACAAATGCCCTGGGCCCATCCCAGTTCAATAGGCTTGGTCTGTGTTCTTGAGTAGTGCCTTAGGTAATTGTCATTCACCAAAGTTGGGGAATCACTGGCTTAACCTTTTAATATTTCAATCTCTCTACAAAGAAATACTTCATTGGTTTGAGTTTGGGGAGAACCAAGGGACACAGCATTAGACAAAGAAATAGCAGGATACCCCTGGAAACCAGTACGGCCAAGTAAACACACGTGGAGGTAACTTACAGTTCTCACCAACAACAGCATCCTCAGTAGGCAGAGTTTAAGGAGCTCGGTATAGTGGGTATCTTATCCCTCCTGGAAATGGAATAGGAACTGTATGCGTCTCCCTCTTCTTGGAAGGATAAGAATCAAGAATCCTCCTTAAATAAAATCCTCTTGAGCTTTCCCATGACCCAGCCAAGACTTCTCAGTCCCCAGGTTTCCCAGCAGTGCCCCAACCAATAAACCTGCCAATTAAGCAGCCGAATATCATTATCATGAATGGAATTACAGACAGTAACTATGAGCCTGTAAATGCCTCCCGTGAATGAAGCCCTTTCCCCCAAACCATCTCAACTTCTTTTCTTAGGAAAATAGAAGGCAATCCTATCCCTTGTCTCACCCCAAACATAACCTCCTTTGCTTAGAAGAAATACCTGCTCTTGCTGGCTCAGGGAACATATCGAGCAAGCTTTAATAGGCTGTGCTTTAAAGAGGAACGTCCCCTTGGGCGGAGTCCCTTTCAGCATCTCCCGTCCAAGCATGGCCACTAGCTCCCTTCACTGGGGAGCAGTCACTGCCGACTTTGGCAATATTTCTTACTTTCTGTCCGATCAAGGAAGTTAATACCAAATTTTAAGAATTTCTGCAGAAAAATCAAATGTTGGAGGCTTTACAAAATAGTGTAATGACTTGAACATTGCTCAAAATGGAGCCTTACAGGATATAATTTACCAAGGATTTAGAGAGTCCCTGAAAAGAAAGAAAACATCATAGAAACATGCATGGGTCAGAAGGCTTTGCATGTCTGTAGAAATNTTGCATGTTTGTAGAAATAAAGTGAATCTCTTTAGGCCCAGAATTAACTCTTGCATTCAGTAGCTTTAAATTTAGCTCATGGTTTAGCTCAAACCCTCATGGGTAATAAACTTGAATGGATTCTACAGAGATATGTTTAATTTGAAATGCAATACAATCTCCCTGGATTTTAATCTGTTGTTTTCTTTTAATGGAGAGGGAGAGTAAGAACCTATAATTGCACAAGTAGCTGGCTATGGTTGAGTCCAGAGTTTTTGATTCACCATGCAGTGAATAATGCCGTATCATCTCTGAAGAGAAAGAACTCATGACTTCACACAATGCCTAGTATAGCCATTTGCGTAGGGTGAATTTTCAGGGCTCTTTTCTGAATAAGATCAAATGTTATAGCCCAGAGCTGTCACATTATAGATTTTTTTTGCATGGATTTATTGCTTACTGGCCACGTTATTTCAAGCCACGGTATTTCCATTTACTGGTGACAAAGAAATCATGGATTGATTATTACTTTGTAGTCACTATTCACAGTCTCCTCGTGGAGTAGAAAGGGAGTGTATGTGTATCAGAATTTCCACACAGTAACCCGAAGACTCATAGGGCAAGTGCAGCCTCCAAAGTGACTGAGAGTAGATTAAACTTTAAGAGAAACCATCCTAACCAACAACAACTGAAGACAATTAGTTATTTACAGAGGAGACTTATGAGAACCTAAAGCCCTCTGAGCCCTTGCACTAAATAATTTAAGTCATTTTAAATGTTGGAAAGGCAACTTAAAATTCCCAATACTATGAACAGATCAGGATGGACTCGTCTCTCTAATATGGATATCTTTGCTCCTTTGGTCATTTCAGCAGAAAGGAAAATTCACACATAAGTTATGGCCTTTCAATCACTGTATATGATCACTTTAAAAGTAGAACTCTATTTACATTTTATATTTCTCATTTTGACAGACAGTAGCCTAAGAATTTCTAGAAATATGGATGACCAGATGGATTATGTTTTTTAATGTATATGCATATACAAATATATACATTATCCTGTTCATTTTTGCTCTCTACTTTATATCCCTATACAGTAAAGATATTCAGGGAGGTAAAATTTGTGACCAGGGAAGGTTAGGGTAAGAAAGTTTACATTATCTTATTGCATTATATTATTCCATTTCTTCTCATTTTCTAGAGAGTAGATCTTCAAGTCCCTACAAATTAAATAGAAAAAAACCACAATATACATAAATAATTCACTGCCAATACTTCAACCAGTGAGATTCAGGGCTTCTTATTCTATCATTAGGGCTGTTAAAATTCGTCCCCCAACTAAAGCACTGTCTGCTTTCCTTCATTGGATCTCATTTCCAATTTGGAGCTACATTGAAACTGTTTACAAATTTCTTTCTGAAGATCCAGTCTCTTTGTATCAGTTGTAGGGAGGACCGAGTTGTCACTCCCTGTGACAACCACGTGAGCATGTCCCACTTAAGTAACAGGGTGCCCCTCAGGTCAGCCTGTGATAAAACCCAAGTCAAACAAGGCTGAATCCTGGATGTTTTATGTCCTAAGGATCTGAAAAGTGTTCATGGCCAGCCCTGACCCTCAAGACCTCAAACGCTCGTCTGAGCAGTCACATAAATTGGTGTAAACTTGCTCTTGGGCCATTGCTGTGGAAGCCTGGCTGGCGAAAGTACAGCCTTTCCATGGAGGAACTAATGTCTTTCTAGGCACTAAAAATAAGGGGGAATGTGTTGATTACTCCGACAGTCAATCCAACTGTGGTGGCTAAATGCCCAAGGCTGACAAATCCTGCATCTTACCACTGCCGTCAAGTGGAGGTGCATGTGAATACTGTCAGCCCCAAAGAATTGAGAAACAACTTGCCTTCCAAAACTGCAACTCAGCAAAGTCTTGACAATGCCAACAGCTCATCACCCCTTGTTTTTCAACCCTCCAGAAAATGGCCTTCCAGCCTGGGACAAACCAAAGCACTGTCCAGACCGAGAACACGACTGGAAGCTAGTAGGAATGTCTGAAGCCTGCCTCCATAGGAAGAGCCATGCAGAGAGGCGCAGCGCATTGAAAAATGAACAGTCGTCGCCACATCTCATCCAGGCCACTTGGACTAGCTCGATATTCCATCTGGACCATGACGATGTGAACGATCAGAGTGTCCCAAGTGCCCAGACCTTCCAAACGGAAGAGAAGAAATGTAAAGGTAACCCGATTTTTATTAGACCATTATATCCAGTGTTTCAACAAGCAAAAAAAAATCTCTATCGTCGCTGTGTGCTCAGCTCCATTTATTCCAATGTATGGTGTCCATGTGTTTTCCCCAACTGTTCTGTTTGCAAAGCTTCTTTATCCCCCAATCTTCTTTTGAACATAAATAAATGAGTCCCAAAGGAAAGCAGTTAATTTCAGTTGCATGTTGCGTTGGACACTTGGGGAGAAGACATTTTTATTTCTCTAATTAGCAGAAGGGTTGTTAGTTTTGGCTTTAACTCTGTTTTTGCATCTGAGTAAAAACAGACACCACTATCATTCTGTAGCTACTTGCTTTGAAGTGTGTGTGTGTGTGTGTGTGTACATTTCTTTTCCCAATTGTTCCAGTAGCTAATGGGATCTCAAAGACTACCTTTAACCCAAATAGACAATTCATGCTTAAAAAGAGTGGTTTTAAGTTGTTTTCTTTTACTCATTAAATCCTTGTGTCATCTTCCTGAAAGGCAAGATTATGGTGTTAGGAGGTTGTCACCTCATCAAAAAAGTGTTAAACTGGCCTAAGTTCCTGATTGCATTAGATTTAACTGGTCTTTACCTCAGGTTGCCTCACCCAACAGATGTCTTTGTGCTGATCGCTTTATTGTCTTAGGGCTCCCCAAAATGTTTGCTTTGTAAATTCATTTGTGTTTTTAAATGTCCACATTCATGTGACTTTCTGCTCTTCTTCAATTTAGCATAGAGAGAAAATAAGGTCTTCTTGAAGGATTTTGACTCATGATAAAGTTTTAAATCGTGTATTTGGAAATCTGGCAATCACTCACCAAGATACGTTAATGAAAGTTTGTAAAGACTCCTGTATATGAGCCATGAGAGACTTTTGCACACTGTTCTAACTGGAACATAAACACATGATTATATTTATCCCGTCAAAAAAGTGCTGGTCCTTTAACTTTTCTGGAAACACATCAAAAGCTCCTTGGAACTACCAGTTGACCTGAGAGGTTGAGTGTGTAGATTGTTTCAGCTGAAAACAGAATTACCTAAAAATAAGAAAATATTGGCATGAGCTCTGATTTGAGTCCAGTCAAAACTATATATGTTCTCTTTGGGAAGATTGGTGTTTGAACTACCTCTCCCCTAATTTATTATTTGGGATTTTTGAGAAATTGAAAAGGATAGTTAGAAAAAGAACAAAATAAGGGTTTTTTTGAAAGAGCATATGAGACAAGTATGTCTTATGTGTTTGTGTGTGTGTATGTGTGTGTGTGCAAATTTGTTTGAGATATAATTGAGATTTAGTCTTAGAATTTGTAACCAGATTGTATCATCGGATTTTATGAGCTGGCATCAAAACCATGTCAGTCTTTGCTTTACAGTGAAATAGCAACATGAAACTATAGTGTCCTCATGATCTAAGAAAATCACAAACTAAATTTGATTCATTTATAGCTGGTATCCATGTTCACTCACTTGTTCATTCATTCATTCATTCATTCATTCATTCATAGGATCCATCTATGTCTCTTATCATTTACAAGAAATCTTGGCCTTGGGTACCCAAAGTTCCTAATATGGTATACTTCTTTTGTTGTTATACCTTAAAAGCAAAAAGAAACAGACTCTATTTGGACCCAAGAACCTAACTATAGTGCAGTGGTTAAAACCACAAATTTGGGTGAGAATCCTAGCCCTTCCACTCTGTCCTTGAGCAAACTTATGTGATCATTGATGGAATTAAATAAAATAATGTTTTTAAGCATGCATTTAATATAGTACCTCTCCTAAGGGCTCTCCAAATAGCGGCTATCATTGTTAATGTGATCAGTATTATTAGCTATGCATCATTAAGTCACATAAATTCCTTGTGCTGCACTGTGTGCTTGGTAAGGAATGGAGAAGGAGAGGCCAGGTGAGTGCAGGCTAGGGCATGATGTTTCGGGGTGGATTAGAGTTGCTAATCCACTTTGCATTTGTTCAGCTCTCCTTTGTTGAAAGTCCGAGAACTGTTTAATAAGAAAATGTAATTATTACGTTAAAGTCCTTCCTTAAGATTCTAGTATTAAAAGGAAAAGAACTAAGGAAAACTCTCTGGTAGTTTCTAGAGTAACGATCAGTGTTCATCTTGGCATGAACATGAGACAATGGCTTGGTTCAGCAAGAAAATGCCATGGGAAAGCCTACGTTGTCATGGCCCATGAACTTTATAAACTGAACCTTACTCTTCACAGTGGATAACTGTATTTTGTGAGGCATCAGGGAGGCCAGCGAAACAACTCAATTAGTCATTTTTCTTTTTGGAGGTGGTTCTTCTCCATCCACTCTGCTTGTCTGCCACCTGCATAAAATCCCGGTGAGGAGAGTTCTGTTGGGATTCCCATTTACGCCCAGCACGCTATTCCCTGGCTCTCTCTCTCTCCAGCCCCCAAGCATGCTTGATAGCTCAGCCCTGGCCTGCCACTCCTTGCGTTCATCCCATCAGTGTTCATTAAGTGCCTACCCTGTGTAGGACATTGCCCTTGAGGTCTGAGCATGAAGCAATAGCATCAAGGCCAAAAGTACCTCCAACTAGCCCCACTTCAAGGACCCCAAATGGACTTGATAAGAACTAAATGGCCCTGAAGGATACTGAAAGTTAAAGAGCTGCAGTGCAAGAGCCAAAAGAGAAAATTGCCTGCTCGAAGTGCCACAATAAGCCCTTCTCTCAGGTCCGCCATCCAACTGGTGCAGATCAGCGCACCTCGAAGTGTGGTTTGTGAGTGGGTACCCTCCCACAAATTGTTATTAGTCCTCTCTATTGATGCAAATACAGAAACTAAGAGTGAACTTTAGAAACTTATAGTAGTGTGGCATTACTGCTGACATTCAAATACATTGTCAGTGGACTCACCTCACTGAACAGGGTCTGGAGCAGTTGGGAATTGTCACACTTGCCTGATGAGTCATGCATGGCCAGAGCGAGGTAAAAGTCTTGTGCAAAAGAACTGTGCACTGCATGATAATAGACCAGATATTTTTTTGAACGGTCCTTCAGTTCAAATAATTTGAGAATCACTGATCCATGCTTTATAGAATTCTTGATGTTTTTCTTTTGGCTTATTTTTGGTAAGTAGTTAAAGTTTTGGTTTTCAGTTTGGGTCTGAATACCACTTTCATTTTAATCTGCATATAGCCGGGTTTCTCTCTGCTACGGTCATTCTAAGGAAATTAACTGGTAACACATTTAACTGGAATGAGAGCTCTGGAGACCTAACATTCTGCCACAGAGCCCACAGTTCCAATCTGCTCAAGTACCAGAGACCATTTCCAGCCAGCAGCGAGGGACTCCAAGCCACCCGTCTATCTGCACACTACGTCTTCCCTGGAGTTTTTGTCATAGTTTGAGCTGATTGCTCAGCCATGAGGACCACATCCTACTGCTGCCCACCTCCTTTTCTCCCAGAGTCTGAAACGATGTATTTGGTGGTAAAGTGGACCCACCTGTGGCACTAGCAGCATCAGGAGCTTGTTAGAAATGCAGAATCTCGGGCCGCACCCCGGACTGTTGAATTGGAAGCTTTGGAAAGGGGCCCAAGAATCTGTGTTTTTTAACCAGGCCTCCGCATGATTCTTAAAAACCTGAGTATCAGAAAATGCCTGAGAATGCACACTTAAACTCTTAGTATAAGAAAGGGCCTGCCACCTAGTGGACACTCAGTGAATGTGCATTTTTCTTCCTCTCCTTGGCGGCACGTGAAAAGCCACCTGAGTCGCCTTTCTTGACCGGGTTTCCTTAGGCCCAGTTTATCGTAATTGCCAAATGGATGTTCTGTTTGATAACTCGGCCTGGTAACACATACCTCTGGGACTTGAGCTCTTCAAAGAATCCCACTCTGTTTGGCTGGGGCCGTGATCCTCCTCCTAAGTATGAGGCTCTTTCATGCAGACCTCTCATGCCTTCCTGAACTTCTCTCCGGAACCCCAGCGTCCCACCGGTTCCACAAGGATGGGTCCTAGCTAGAGGCATGCACCCCTGTAGCTGGATCTAGCAGGGTCTGGACCCAGATGGTCAGACCTCTGTACTTGGATGTTTGTGCTTTTTGATACACTGGAACCCAGTAGGAGAAAAAAGGCAGGGAATGACCCACCTCCCTGATCGCATCTGAAAAAGGTAGGCAGCAGTTCAGTGATCCCACTGAATTTTCTCTGAGGTCAGTTCTGTGTTTAATATCAAGAGAATTGGGTCTTAGATCCTAGGAAGGCAAGGAGAAAAAAAAGTCAAAATAATTTTACTAACAAGTTATTTTCTCTCATTATAAAAAAGCCTTCCATGTTCTGTATAAAATTGAAAATTTCCCAAAAGTTCAACAAAAGTAATTTTTAGAAATCATTTATATTTCCATCCTCCAAAGATAAGCAGTGTTAAAATCTTTATTGTATTTCAGTCTCTTTTCTGTGCATATATTTTTTATAAACTTGGGATCATACTAGACATGCCATTTTTAACCAGTTTTTAATGCTTAATGACATATCGTGAACATTTCCTTTGTCATTAAGTATTCCTCTGAATCCTGACTTTTACTGGCTATAAATTATCCTTGCTTATAGATATACTGTAATTTATTAAGCCAGTCCCCAAGATTTAGACAAGTTAAAGTAATTTTTAAAACAATATCTTATGTCAGTAAAGGGGCAGGCTATTAACTCATGCTCTTCCTAAGGAGGAAAAAATGAATCAAATCAATGATGACAATTTTAAATGATATATAATTCTCATTTACCAAAATAAAGTGTTCTAAAAATGAGAGATGTAAAGCCAAGTCACTGTATGCATTATAATCCTTCAAGTTAGACATTCACATTTTCAGCGGGTGATCGCTATCTTTGTCCTTAAGTAAAATACAAGGACATCTTCAGGTAAATGAGTATTTTAGAAGGTGGGGGATTAAAAAGCTTGAGCCCTTCCACTAGTACGACCATCTGCTCCATCCATCTCCGCTCTCCACTCTGCCCGCACTCACCATACATCCGGGTGTGCGGGCCCAGCTGAGCGCACCAGCGTGATTCATATACCTCAAGGGCACTCTAGGAGCCTTAGCCATCAACGTGAGAGCAAGTGCTCCCCACCAGCTTCTGGTAGATGCAAGAGAGCTGTGTGACTGGATACTTCAAAGACAGGAAAGAGCTCCCCATAAGTAGAGCAGGACAGACAGAAATAGAGGGCAAGAAAAGAAAGGAAAGCGATCAGCGGGAGTGGAGGGGAGGAAGAAATTAGAGACAGAGCAACGGCAAAGGAGGCAAACATCAGAAATTCAAGGCTCCTTTGCCCAACCTCAGTTCTCACTGAGATACAGCATGAGCGGCAGATGGACCACAGGCTTCCAGAGGCCAATCTGACAGTGTTGACCCCAAAATAAAATGCAGATATGCTTTGACCCAGCCATCCCTCTTACGATCCTGTGTTCCATAGAAATACTCACAGGGACCAAGATCTGTGTTCCCCTGTTTTCTTTGCACCTTTGTTTTTGTTACTGAAAAATCAATAACACTCCAAATGTCTATCCATCAGGGAATGTTCACATATACTATGGCATATCTAAAGTATCCACTGGAAAAATAACAGGGTCTTAAAAGGAGGTGCTTTTAGGAATAACAAATAGAGAAGCCACCATGCATAGAGTCTAGTGGGATGCCATTTACAGGTTTTTTATAAATATATTTCTGTTTGTTTGTTTTTTGAGTGAGAGAGAGCTCACATGCGGGGAGGAGGGGCAGAGGCAAAAGGAGAAGCAGACTCCCTGCTAAGCAAAAACCCCAATGCGATTGGTGGGGGGGATCCTGACTAAGCCACCCAGGTGCCCCTCCCATTTACAGTTTTAAAAGTCTGTATCACTGTGTATGCACAAATGTGCATAGACAAAAAGTCCTGGATACACATCAGCCTGTGACACTCGGTAGCTTAAAAAGGAACGAGTAGAGCCAAGGATGCTAATACTAACCTATATACAACTGCGTGTGAGATTTTTGTACAATAAGAAGCCGTTAATGAATACCCTGTGCAGTTTTCTTTAAAAGTTAAGCTCATATGCTTTGTAGTCAGACAGACTTAGGTGGACTTCTTGCTCTCAAATACACCAACTCAGGCCAGGTTTCTTTAACCTCTCTGACCCTCAGTCCCCTTCATTTTAAATGGGGTCATAATATCTGGCTTTTAGATTTCTTGTAAAGATGAAAGCTCATGTGTGTAAAGCACCAGCATAGTGCCTGCCACTTAGTAGAGACAACATGATAACTGTTCTTAGAATAGAAACATTCTCTTAGCCTCGGGCTCCCCTTCTCCAGTGTTTGTCGCCCTTTCTGACCTTGAAATATACTGACGACCATATACACATAAATGAAGAGAAGCAAAACAAAGCACCACATACACAGCTATAGTGGAGCCATAAACAATTGAAAGAAGAGTCCCTAGAAACAACCAAGATATTTTTCAAAGCCTGTCGATCATGAAAAATTTGAATAAGAAACCCAGAAAAGTATGAAGGAGCCAAACTGGACTTTGAATTCTGGCAGTCTGGCTCCAACACTAGAGCTCTTCATCATTATACTGTCTCATGACACAGAAAAGCAAGGAAATTCCAGGCGCCCCGAGGAAGGAATCTAAGCCACAGGGAAAACACTGGTCTACACTCAGAGGAAGGTGCGGGACGGTGAGACCTGGCATGAGAGGAGCCATAGACTTCTCGTCATACAGTCCAGGGTCAAATTCTGGGGCTGCTCTTACCAGCCACTGAGCCTTGAGCAAGTCTCTCGTCCTGTTGGAGCCTCGGTTTCCTCGTCTGTAAAATGGGAATCCTCTCTCACAGAATTGTGGAATTCTGTGTGTATTATTTTTATCATGAAGCTTGGAAAAATGAGAAGCAGACTGCGTGTTAGGAACGTAGACCACACCCCCCATGTGAGAATAACCGCGAAATAGATACTGACAGGACTGAAGTTTCTAAAGCTGGGAATATTATGGACACAGGGCACAGATACAATAGCCAAATCCTTTGATGCTTCCAACAGGTAGTTTTCAGGCAAAATAGGGTACAATGTGGGTGGTTAATTTGTAGGAGCTGGCACTGAAGTTGAAAAGGTCCTGTTGGGAGAGTCAGCCTTACAAAGACATCATAGGTGACCACTGGAATTCAAAGCCTTTCCCTTCCCCAGACACTTCCCACAGGTTATCCTGAATTCTCTGTGGTCTTTCCAAATGCAAACCTCCTGGCTGGAGAGCTTATCAAGCCTCTGGCATCTCCACGTGGATGAACTGGTCAGATTCCTTTCTCCCTTGACAGGGTCCAGTAACGCCAACAGAAGGAAGGGAGTGGAAGGCGCCGTGAAGGGGTGAGGAGAGCGGGGAGGGAATGAGAGAGAGAGAATAAGGACCAGGACTGCTTCAGGCCACGGTGCATGCTGTCAGGCTGTGTGCGGGCAGCAGGAGCCGCGTTGACCCACAGTGAAGTCTGTGATACGGCGCTCTAATGACAAACGTCACCTTGCCCAGAAAGACATTGAACACAGACATTCCAGTCAGATTTGGACAGGTGTGAATGGCAGGTCAATCTGGGGCCATCAAGATTTTCCAAGATTGATAACACTATAATGTAGAATGAGGTCTGCTGAAAGAGTAGAATTTTAAATGTTCTTACCGAAGAATGTATATATTTATATATACAATATTATATACATTTATATACAATTGTATATATAAAATATCTGAGGTGATGGGTGTGTTAATTACCCAGATGGGAGAAATCCTGTCACAATGTATGTATACATCAAATCACCACAATGTACACTTTAAATATCTTACAATTGTATTTGTCAATTAAACCTCAGTAAAGCTGAGGGGAGAAAAGTATTTTAAGAGTCCTCAAATTACAGAGCTGGCCTTCTGCTTTAAATCTTAGGAATGTTCCTCAGCACTCAGTAGGCTCATGGGGAATATTGAGAACAGAAGACCATGGTTTGGCTCTTAGGTCTGACATTTACCAGGTATTTAACCTTGGATAAGTCACTAATTCTCTCCAGCAAAGAATGTATTCAGAGATTAATTGCCCATAAAAACCCAAGGACATTAATCTACAATTCTTTTTTAAAGTAACTCTCTATTACAACAGCTGTATTCCCCTTGGTGGGGAAAACAGGACAAAATAGATTAAATGAGTACTAACCCCCAAAACCTGAACTGTCATTATCAGAAAAACAGCAGCTCCAGGATTAATTGGGCAATCATCTGCTTTTCACCGTCTCTTTCAGCGGTCTTAACCTCTCTTGTTGGACAGCTTCCCCCAGGAACAGAAGACTTCAGGCTATAAAGACGCCCATTCTCAATTCCCCAGTAAGTCTGGGCTTCTAGAACCCCTGTCACCGTCTGGAAACATACGCATGCTCCCCAATAAGCCTGTTCTTCGGACAGTGCTGGTGCCCAGTATATCCTTACCTCTCCAGGGCAGAGGCTCTGGGTTTGAGTGCCCCTGGAGGTGCAGAGACTCCACACCAAGCCTGCATACTAGTGACATTGCAGGGGCGCCTGGGTGGCTCAGTCAGTTAAACTTCTGCCTTCGGCTCAAGTCATGATCCCAGGGTCCTGGGATGGAGACCCACATCGGGCTCCCTGCTCAGCGGGGTGCCTGCCACTCCCGTTTGTGTGTTGTCTCTCTCTCTCCCTCTCTGACAAATAAATAAATAAATTTTTAAAAAACATAGTGACATTCCAGACAAAATAGGCAAGTACACTGGGAAGCCGTTTCACTTGTTTGTATGACCTATACTGACACAGAGATGGTTTCTCTCTGTAGTTTACTATGTGGCTGATACTAATATGAGCTATATTTAGAGATCAGTTTTTCAGGTTCTAGACCAATTCGGCCACCTTGACTTGAACTGAAATAAATATAATCCCACTTCTCTATCCACACTGCAAAGACACCAGAAATCCAGAATCAACTGAGCTTTGGAAATGAGAGTCAGAAATCCTCCATGGTCCAAAGCCATCCTCCATGGCGTTGACCTGATACAGAATTATTATCTTTGGCAAACCTCTGTCCCCATGACATTTGCCAGTGTTGACTTATACAAGGGACTTGACTTTGTTAAACTTCACTGCTTCTTAAAACATAGGACTGTATTGCAAATATGACTATTTAATTCGAACGTCTGTAGTGTGAAGTTACTTGGCATTTGAGTTTGAATACTCTGTGTACATTGATGATCTACTAGTCTAGATGGCAATATTTGGTGAGTAGCAAAGTTGACCTCAACTGTCCAAGGTTACCCCATAATGTGCAGTTTATATAGGCTATCTTGTCCTAAGTCCAGCCTCAGACCTAATGTAAAGATACTTATTTTGCTCTTTGTTTACCTAGATCTGGAAAGAACTTCTTATAATAAGCCCAAGATATAAAACTAAAGGTCAAAAATGTGTAAGTAAAAGAATCTCCTGCCCTTTAAGGGAAAAAAATACATGTTAATTTTTGCAGGAGTTTCAATTGAATGGTTTCCAAGGAAACAGGGATCTGCAATGGGCTCATCCCACTTAATATTTATGGCCGAACATAGGGAATAGTGCTTTCTTATTATCCCTTTCTGGTTATACATGATATGCTCGTTCGTAAGTTTCCTTTGAAGTGATCATTCTATGTTTGAGTATTATTTCTTCCCCAAACAATGGAAACAAATGTCTCTTCTATGATTTAAGGGGGGAAAAGAAGAAGAAGAAGATGATGAAGTCTCGCGATATCAAGAATATAACCCTGGTGGTCACCACTAAAAACAACAAAAAAAATTGTAGCACTAAATCGATCTGACACACTTTTCCTAGGTGAATTGAGGGGTTTGATTTTGTTTGTTTATTCCAACTTTGCTTACCTTGTTAGCTGGTTCCTGCTTTTAAGAGTTGAACTGGAGAGGCGCCTGGGTGGCTCAGTCGTTAAGCGTCTGCTTTCGGCTCAGGTCATGATCCCAGGGTCCTGGGATGGAGCCCCATGTCGGGCTCTCTGCTCTGCGGGGAGCCTGCTTCTCCCTCTCCCACCCCCCCTGCTGGTGTTTCCTCTCTCACTGTGTGTCTCTCTCTGTCAAATAATAAATAAAATCTTAAAAAAAAAAAAAAGTTGAACTGGAAAAATGAAATTGGTAGAAAAGGACCATCTTCAAGTTTGAGTGAGCGGTGTGTTTTCTTGGAAGATCTGCTAAGGCAAACCTATAAATTCCATTTTATGTGTGATTTTGAAATACTCTCTGCTTTACCGAAAAGTTGGAATAATACAGAAAACACCCACGTACCCTTCATCCGGACTCACTGGTTATTAACATTTTGCCACATTTGCCTTAGCACAGTGCGTGTGTGTGTGAATGTATGTCTGTGTCTGTTTGTGAACTCATAAATAACGATAGAAAACGATAGATTTTTTTTCAGAATCATGTAAGAGTCTGTCACAGACATCATACTCACTGAACTCTAAATACTTTAGAGTGTCCCCTAAAGTCAAAGACATTCTCTTAGAAAACCATGGTACAATTCTCAAAATCAGGAAGTTTAACATTGATGCCTATTATTATCTAATCTATTGACTTTATGTAAATTTCACAAACTGTCCCCTCCCCACCCCTGTTGGCTCCAGGAGGAGAGGTAGAGGCTGAGACCAGGGCCAGAGAAAGCATTGTTCCTGGAGACTTTCATGGGTTTCATTCCTCCTGACAGGGCTGATCCAGGCCACCATCACACGTTCTGTTTCTGGTCTAGGACTCAAGCCAGGATTATGTATTTCATGTAGCTTTTGCATCTCTTTCATCTGCTTGAATCTGTAACAGGGTGTCACGACCTTTTTCTTTTTCATGACATTGATATACTTGAAGAATGCAGGCCTGTGATTTTTGTAGAGCATCCCTCAGTTTGGGTGTGACTGATGTTTCCTCATGATTAGAATCAGATTATGTATTTTTGACAAAAATGCTAAAAAAATTTTTGTATCCCATGATGTCTTTGTTCCTATAAAAATTTAAATGTGTGATTCAGAAATGGTTCGCAGTCTTCCAAACTGCCTACATGTTCGTGTGAGGAGTTTTCTATCGTTATTGATGAGCTCGTCCATTATCTCACGGGGTTGGAAGAAAGTGCATTTTCTAGAAGCCCACTTATGAAGCATACATTCAATAGCCAATAGCCTAAGGAAGAATGTCTCAAGAGTCAAAGTTACTTGTTTCTCTGTCACCTATGAGATTTTTAAGGCTAGAACACAGTATGGTACCTTCCGGGGGGGACACCTTTCTTTGTAGTAGGGACAGAAAGCACATTCTCTGTGGTCTGAAGACCTCCAAGGAAAACACATAGAAGCTGCCTCTTTTTTCACTTCTCATGCTTTAACCGGACCTTCTTCTCTTTCCATAATCCAATCCTATTAAATGACAAAACAATTGAGATTGGAATGTACCTTCAGTTAATCTTGATATCTACTATATATCTTTCTAGATTATTTTGATATTTGAAGTAAAATGAAGAACTTCAATTCACCATTTCTAGATGTGGTTCTCAAACATGACATAGATCCAGTTTTTGAAAGCTCATTTACAAATCCTCTTTTATTCACCTCTTCCATGAAGGCCCCATCCAAATATCACTTCCTCTGGGCTTGTTTCTCCATTCCCTCTCAGAATGAAACGTTTCTTTCCTCATGCTGTCATGAAATGTTACTACACTAAAGCACCTATTGGGCGCTACCTTATCTTACTACAGCTTCAGAACATGTCTTTGTAATTCACCAGAGGTTGAGATCATCTTGATTTATACCAAAAGTGTTCTTAAGTGTATTCTGTGTGCCCCATGCTGCACTGTCTGCTGAGAATAAAAAGTTCAGTGAGACTGCTTCCACCATGGGGTTTCCAAACAGACATGCTGGACGAGATTTGGATCTAGACTTGAAATGTGCAGCAACTCTGTTGACGGCCAAGCAATAATGAAAATTCTATTGACCGACTGACATTTGTCTTAGGAGAAGAATAATAAAGAATTTAACCTATGCAATTTCAGAAACAGTAATTCCACTTCACTCCAAATTCACTTAACACATGAAGTATTTGGTGTGTCAGATACTGTCTTCTGCTTGTTGATACGTCTTTTTAGTTGGGTTGCCAATTTCAGAGGAAGGCCCTGTCTTCCTCCTGTGCGTGGTATTGATATATAAACGACGTGAATTTTTAATTTTTTTTATTTTTATCATCAGTTTTAATTAGCTCAAGCTATTTGTAAGCCCACATCTATTTTCATGAAGTTTTATTAAGATACAATTTACATACCATTAAAATCCTTCTGTTTTGAGTGTACAGTTCCATAACTGTTAGTGTATTTACAGAATTTTGCAATCATCACCACACTCTTTTTTTAGAACATTTCCATCACCCAGAGAACCTTGCAGCTGACTTACAGTGACTCTTCCTTTCTGTACCCGGTCCGTGGCAAACCACTCATCTATTTTCTGTCCCTACAGATGGGCCTTTACTGCACTGCACAAAAGTGGAATCACCCAATCACCCAACAGGACTGGCATCTTTCTCTTGGCATGTTGTTTTGAGGTTTATCCATTTTATAGCATGCAGCATTACTTTGGTTGAACTTTTTACCTTTCATTATTCCTCATAGCATTTTTAAGTATAAGTGTAAGAATGGAGCCTTTAATGAACAAAGAATAAATCTTTTGAAAACGACATCAATTGTGGCAGAGCCTTGATTTTGCACTAGTTGTTCTTAAAGGTGAAAAAAGCAAAGAATAATGCAGATGACTCAATCATTCATTCATTATTCCTATTATTAGGGAAATTTGTTTTAAAATTAATCTCTGTCATGTTATTCTGGAATAAAGAAAGTATACTATAGCTGTTAAATGTCAAAATCATTCCACTCAAACAACCACTCAACTTTTCAAATCAAGTCCATCAGTGTGAATTACAATGAAATAATCGTCTTAACACATTAAACTAAGTTGAAATGGATCTACTTGCTTTCATTAGTTAAAGAGTACATAAAATGAGGGGCCATATGATATTCATGCAAAGCATAAATAATATTCATAAAAATGTAAAATATTGAAGAGGGGTTTTTTGTAGACGTAGAGGGAAATATGTTCAGATCTAGAGGTAGAGGGAAATATGATCAAAATAAATATTTAAAGAGGTATTAAATTAAGCTCATTTTTGGAAAAACAGATAAATCATTATAGTGACCTTGAATTTGAGTCCGAACCTATAAATAATTTTCTCTTAGAAAAGTAGCATGGGGGTGGGCGCCTGGGTGGCTCAATGGATTAAAGCTTCTGCCTTCGGCTCAGGTCATGATCTCAGGGTCCTGGGATCGAGGCCCGCATGGGTCTCCCTGCTCAGCAGGGAGCCTGCTTCCTCCTCTCTCTCTGCCTGCCTCTCTGCCTGCTTGTGATCTGATCTCTCTCTGTCTGTCAAATAAATAAATAAAATCTTTAAATTTAAAAAAAGAAAAGTAGCATGGGGAAATGGGACAAGCAAGTTCTAGAATAGCAACTCAAGAGCCAAAATCTCTATGCTAACATCTTCCCCTGGCAGTTACCTAAGGGTGAGAAAACCAACCCCTCGGTTTCCATTCTGTAAAATGAATGGAAATATCGTCACCACCAGTAGTATTGTTTGGTTACACCACACTGAAACTTTATTGTATGTTTTCTAGACTATGAAGGAAGCTTCTTCAGACTATATTAGCCACTAAAGGTTTGCTTTTGAATCAAATGGAAAAGAGCGAACATTCCCCTGTTGGCTTAGAAAAGAGAAGAATTCAACGCTGATAACATTGGTCTAAAATATATTTTGGAAGCCTTACTTCTCTTTCAACCCCCAGCCCTAAGGGGGCTAGTCTGTATTTGCTTCTGTATGCATACATTTTTCATTTGGTCTGGATCCTGGTGCTCAAACTTTCGCCCTGCATCAGAACCCCTGGGAGGACTTGTCCCCACACGCACTGCTGGCCTCAACCGGCTGAGGCTGATTCAGTGGGTCTGGGGCAGGGCTGGAGAATATGCATTTGTAAGAAGTTCCAGGAGATGCAAATGCTGCTGGCTCAGGAACCACACTTTTAGAACCACTGACAGAAGGAGAGTTTATTTTACAATCTTTGTGGAACTACAGAGAGCTGTTTGCTTTTAACCCATTCATCCTATAAATGGACCTCTTTCGCCTAGCAGAAAGCTACTGTAACTGGGCTGTGGTATCTTCTGCACGATTGTGCCACATCACCCGTTCCACCTTCATGAAGTAAAACACGACCTCCAGACCTTAGGCCTAGAAAGAATGTCCAAGTCGAGGAAGCCACCAGGACTGCGCCGTGAGAACCTCCTTCTCCTTGGACAGCTCTCAGTTCAGTTACTAGGGCTGCTTCCAACATCTGGGGCCCCAGGGGTGTGGGTGTCTTGTTCCCACTTCAGTGTGCTCATCAGGGCCCTTTCTTTCCCAGGGCTCCCAGATCTCAATTCATTGCCCTTATACCAGTAAACCATGTTGTCACTTTTTCAAGTGCATTTTTGTAAATGGGAATTCTGCCTGGTGATGGATTGCAAACAAAACCCTCCCCTCAGTAGCCTTTCATAGAGCTGTAACCGGCTGGCACTATCAAAAAGCTTTTATCAAATACGGAAGGAGAAAAAAGCAAATTAGAAACAAAGCCAGAGTACAAGTTGTTTGAAAAGAAGAGGGCTTTGAGTTTCTCTTCCTACGGAACAGACGCAGTCGCAGAGACCAAAGGCTCCAGTCTTGTCCTGTGGCCACCTGGGATTTGCACTCCCTGGCGTCCGCCTGCCTCTTCTGGCCAGTAGCTTTCCTCCTTGGTAAAGACCAAAAACAAGACACTCCCCTCAGCAGCTTCCCAAGCCCCACCTCTCTGTGCCTGGTGTGTAATCTGAGAAAAACACTCTTCTTCCAGGGAATCTAACCCAGTGAGTGGTCTTCCCTCCAGCAACAGAGTCACAGATCGGAGCTCTGTGTTTCTGAAAGTGTGTTTTACGGAACACTTGTAACAGATGTTAGAAGATACTCAGGGATCTATGATCAGATGTGTTTGGGAAATGCTGAATCACGTGAAGTCACACAAAGGTCGACAGTTTTCATTTGTGATTCTCTCAGAGAGGGATATACAATGCATACTTCCCAAACTCGTTTGACCACAGAACCTCTCTTTATTGCTCTTTCTTCCAAGCATCTCTTGGGACTGGTATTGTGGACCACTTTGGAAACATCCTCTCAATGCTAATCCAGTGCCGTGGTGTTCACTTAATGAGGATCACATAATCAAAACAATCAAGGGGAGAGTGACTCATGCTAATTAATGCATGTGGGACCGAGGAAGTAAGAAGTTCCAAAATGGTTTGAGCTGCTCATGATCCCACGGACTCAAGGTTTGATATCAATTGTTAAGGGGAGCGTCAACTCCCAGGCCTGGGGTAAATGCCCGTGATTTCCTCCCTTTCTCTAAGGCAGTATATAACTTGGAGGAAGAACCAGTGAACTTACTCCCAGGTTGGAGGTAGATCGTGAGGGCAGGTAAGGAGCCAAGGAGACACCCAGGCTTTGTGCTTAAACCCCCAGGTGGACAGTGCTGCCTAGGTGGGAAGACTGCAGAAGGAACAGATTTTAGAAAGAATGAAGTTGGCGGTGCCTATTGGTGTGCCAATGGACATGTCAAGTTGACAGCTGGAAAGCAGATCTGGTTTTAGAGAACACATCCGGGATGGAGACGTACATTTGGATGTCATTTACCTATTTATTGAAAGCCATTAGAGTGGATGAGATCACCTACAAGAGACACTGGCAAACTTCTCTAAAGTGCCACCAACTAAATATTTTCAGCAAGCCATATGGTCTCTGTTATAATTACTCAACTCTGCCATGGTAGCATGAAGTAGATATAGAAGCAGCCATAGACGATATGTAAATGAATGAGCATGACTGTGTTTCAACAAAACTATTTACAAAATAGGTAGTGGCCCGTGTTTGGTCTGTCAGCCAAAGCTTGCTGACTCCTAACCTAGAGTGAAAATGTAGACTCAAAAAGGAAAGTCCAAGACAGAGCCTAACACACTTCAATAATGATCATTATTTCATATACACACAATTGTATCACTATGCCAGTCACTGTTCTAAATGCTTTACTTATATTGACTCACTTCATCCTCACAATAACTGATGAGGTGGGTACCATTATCACTATTTTACAAAGGAGAAAACAGTTACCTAAATGAAAAAGTTTTTTTCTGTCTCTTGAGCAAAAAAATCAAAAGTGCAGGGGTGCCTGGGTGGCTCAGTTGGTTACGCATCTGCCTTCGGCTCAGATCATGATCTCAGTGTACTGGGATCAAGCCCCACATAGGGCTCCCTGCTCAGCAAGGAGTCTGCTTCTTTCTCTTCTTCTGCCCCTTCCCCCATTCGTGCTCTCTCTCTCTCTCTCTCATAAATAAATAAATAAATAAATAAATAAATAAATAAATAAATAAAATCTTTTTAAAAAGTGCAGTTGTTCACAGTCTAGACTAGTATTTCAATTCTGTGGCAGTTCTAGTTTCAGCAACCTAAGTTCCTGCCAGCTCATTTTTCTACCATCTAGAGTACAGCAGTCATTCTAATAGGCCAAAATGGTGGCTGGGGCGCCAACTATCACATCTACATTCTAACAGCTGGAAGAAGGAACAAAGCAGCAGCAAATGGTATGCACCAGTTGTTTTTTTAATTTTTGTAGAAACTGCCTTACAACACTTTTTCTGCTACATCTCATTGGCCAGAAGTTTTTCACGCAGATACTTCTAGGTACAAGGGAGACTGGGAAACAAAAGTTTCTTCCCAAAGGCCATCGCACAACTAAAATTCAGACATTCTATTACTAAAGCAGAAAGAAAGAAAAGTTTTTAGAGTAGATGCTAGTGTAAACATTTAATGTTTATTAATTATTTTTCTTTATGTGTCTTTTTTGCAAGTATCGTGATAACACTCTCTCCAAGACATTTCTGCTCAGCCGTCTCGTATCTCTGGCCTCCACTGTTGACGTCCTATGCACTCTTCAAAAGCCAGCTCACAGGTCCCCTCTTCCATGACACTATGCCCAACTTGCTAGGCAGATTCTTCCCACGTTTACATGCCACAGTCACCATACTTCCTTGGATTTGGTTCTTTCCTGGTCTGTCTCCGTGGCCCGTCCCCTCTGCTTGACTGGACAACTCAAGGACTGGTGAAGCCAGGTCGAGGTTTAGAAGGTAAATGTTCAAGAACTAAGAGGGATAGGCAGCAAAACTGCAAATGAAGAAAAACTTAAGTATGGGGGACGCCCTGGCACATGGTAAAAGGGGCCATGCTTAGGCACCCAGTAGAACAGCAGTTCTCAAATCCAGCTGCCTGTGGAAATAACCCGAGGAACTTTAAAAAAAAAAAAAAAACAAAAACCTCGATGCTCACATTTCCCACCATCCTGGTTAAGTCAGAATTTCTGGGCGTGCAATCTAGGCATCGACATTTATTAAAGTGTGCAGGTGATGCCACTGTGCAGCCTTATTTAAGACACAACACAGCTGAAAACAGAGGAAAAGACACTGAAAGGAGCCACTTTCCTCCTTCAGAGATCTTGAGGGTTTGTTGTTCACCTATAAGGTTTTCCAAGCAATATCATTAGTCTTATCCTTTTAGGCTATTTCCTTCCAGCCAAAGACAGAGATGTATTTACATAATAAATTATTATTGGTTGGAACACTTCTAATGAGAATTATTAAAGTCCTCCCTAGTTTATTTCAGGCAGTTTGATGCCCTATGGGTCAAATAACTCTCAAGCTTCCCCTTAAGTAACTAAATTAGAGTAGTCAGCCAGGGAAATAAGAAAATAATCTTACTGAAGCTCACCTCATTTGTGACACATCATATGTTTAAATTGCTTTATCGACTTGACAGAGAAGCATGCCAGATCCATCACGAGTGGCAGCACTGTGATTGCTTTGATCAAGTCGTGAAGGGCCGTATTTCAAATTCAGTGTGAGTGTTGGACTCTATTTTCACCTCACAGGAATGAGAGTTCCGAGCACTTGCCATACGTAAAGAACACCCCCCATTCTTGGGACAGGGAGTACATTCCAGAAAGTTTTGTACTGTTTTCTCCAAAAGATAAAAGTTAAGGAGGGAGTGCTCTTAAATATGCTTTGAAACTTCTTTTTTTCCTGTACAAAGACTTCTGAGGGAATACAGGATTGTTTTCATTCTGTGACTCTCAGGGGTCTTCCACGCATTTTGTAAAAATTGAGGAAAAAGGTTTTGGAGTCGTTCTTTCCCTTTTCACTGCAGTATGTATATCCAGCTTTGGGGCAGAATAACGCTCTGATTTTCCAAGCACACTTGGAGATTTCTGGAAATTGTTTTTAAGTGTTCCTTTGGCATGAAAGTTGAGACTCTGGCTTTGGTTGATATTGTTACTGGTGAAAAGCAAGAAATTGCTTGGATCTGTGCCTTCAGTGAAATAGAAAGGGAGCCAGGAAACGCACTGGCAAAACTGCAGAATTGGACAGATCCGCCATGCAGCTCCGAACTAGAAAAAGAGGCCTTGGAACATGTGTGTTTGCCAGGAAAGAAAACTGCTTTATTGAAAGGTTAATTTTCAGATTAGTTTGGGGGAAATTTGAGATAAATAAATGAAATCAGACAAAAAACATAAGGCCTGGATCCTTTTTCCCAGGGTTTTCAGAAAATAGTCGCTGCTTCCAATGAAATGTTTTGACATTTTCAGCAGGGAGAAAATGTTAATTGTAATATTATGTGTATGTGTTCTTAAAAGCACTTGCGAATAAATCTTTTATTCGTTTGAAGACTAATCAGAGAGTAAAAACACTATTAGAATGTTAGCTATGTTCATTACTCCTTATGGTCACTTCCCTGCTGTCTGAGATGTAGCAGTTCCTTTTCCCGATTCAAATGTACCAATTTGGAGAACATTTCTTTACTTGTCTTACAGTTCAGATGCAATTTTTCGAGGAGTCTTATTACTAAACATCCATGGAATCAGCCTGGGCTTCTTCCCTCGTTCTGTCTCATTTGTTGCTTGCTCTCTTCCCTTGGATCAGTGGCTCCATTTCTATGTTCACAAAATCATCAGCACTCAGGACCCCTGGGTGGCTCAGCCAGTTAAGTGTCTGCCTTTGGCTCAGGTCACAATCCCAGGGTCAAAATCCCAGGGTCCTAGGATTGACCCCCACGTCTGGCTTCCAGCCCAGCAGAGTCTACTCTGCCCCTCCCCCTGCTCGTTTTCTCTCCCTCTCACTCTCTCTCTCTCTCTCTCTCTAATAAACAAAATCTTTAAAAACAGAAAAATGAAATCATCAACCTTAAAGACTCCCTTGCATGTCAGTGGCCCACTGACTCGGTATATTGAATACATGTGCTACTGAGCTACTTAGTGGCAGGGGCTGGATCAACTTTTGGAACAGCCATCTCTGCTCCTACCACCTCCCTGCTTTGCACTTAACAGACACCCCGTAGGTGTTCGTTGAATGACTGTCATTCATACCCTCCTTTCTCCGGTCATATATCCCTGTCCCAGAATCCCATGTTGCAGTTGACTGGAGTTTCATTTCCAAAGAGGAGGTCTCGTTGCTGAGTATTACAATATTACATCGTCTGTGGTCGCTTAGGAGGAAAATACCAACAAGATCACACATTCATGGACCAGCAGGAACCCAAATGTAAATGTCACCACCTGAGTCCCAGACCTGCAAACTGCATCTCTGGAAGAAAGAGGAAGAACCCCCAGCTTCAGAGAAAGCAGCCTGGGCCCTTACAGAACCATGATCTAGAACACACACACATAGTGGGCATGGGCATACTGATCCACATGGAGAAGAAAACCCTTAGTAATCATCTTAGCGAGCAGTTAGGGTCTGATTTGATATTTATTCACATCTTAGTTAAAAGATACTGTGATTCTTACAGAAAATGCTTTTCCCTCTCAAAGATAACTGTCTTTAAACCTCAAGTATGTGAATACTACTTAAATCACACTTAAGCTTGAAAATAATCTCAAAAGCAGATTTGATTGGAACAAAATGATAAATGTACACAGCTTCCCACATACCACCTCTAAGAGTGCTATTAAGCACAAACGGAGGGGGAAACTGCCAGAATGGAGGAGGTTCTTCATTTAAGGGCGCCGGCACATTCTCTCTCTCGTGCTTATCAACAAAACGTAAAAACAGAATGAGCAAAGTTAATTTAAGCTTTAGGTCTCATGTAGATTAGTGCCAACGATGTAGAAAATTATNTGTGTACTAAAGGACATTTTAGAAGTTAAAAAAAAGGCAGGGGCGCCTGGGTGGCTCAGTGGGTTAAAGCCTCTGCTTTCGGCTCAGGTCATGATCTCAGGGTCCTGGGATCGAGGCCCGCATCGGGCTCCCTGCTCAGCGGGGAGCCTGCTTCCCCCTCTCTCTCTCTGCCTGCCTCTCTGCCTCCTTGTGATCTCTCTCCCTCTGTGAAATAAATAAATAAAAATAAAAAATCTTAAAAAAAAAAAGAAAATTATCCACTGCAAGGAACAAAACAGAGCTCACTCATAGACACTCATAGACAGTGGCATTTTCAAAGTGGCTTTCCTTGGCACGTTTCTAAAACCTGTGGGACCTGCGTGTCATAAGGAGGATGGTGGGGTCCTGCCATTAAAAGCCAATCAGTAACCTTCCACAGACTTAACCACCAACACCCGCGTAACTTGATTAATGTTCTGGAGTCAGTCATCGGGCTCGTTATTGCTGGGATTTTCTCTGGGTCATGCTAATAAACCGGATTATTGATTTTAGGATTTTCTGTGTGTCCAAGGATATTCTCTAAGATGTCTTTACAAGGTTTCATGCTTAAGTTGTCAACCAAAATGACATCACAGTGAGTAATCATTTTCCAATCATGTTAAAAGGGGTTCAAAACAGCATATAAAATGAATCTTCCCAGCTTCGGAGGAACACGAGCCTTCTTGCAGTCACTCCTCCAGCTGGGCGACGGTCATCCCTACCTGCGGGCCATCTTCCCCAGGAATTAGCTGCGTTCTCAGCTTAAGACCTTCGATAGTCAGAAATCTGCTTTCCAATATGTTTGAATGGCAGGAGAGCTCAAAAGACACCTCAATCTAAATAGGATTTTAGCACATCAGGTGCTAGTCCAAAGTAAAGCAGGCGGGGTGGCTGTGCTGCTGCTGGTGTTTATTCATCTTTCCTTCTCGTTTCATGCGTATGGATGGACGCTTCCCGGCGTATATGCCCAGCTCTCAGGGCGTATGGGGCTGGTGAATGCATGCGGGGAGTGTGTGTATATGTAAAGTAGAAACTGAATCAGGGTCACAAAATGAACTACTGTATGCAAGAAGTATATGAAGTGCACCCAGCTGCCGGCAGCAATTGCTACATGCAGGCCACTGATTATTACACCTATTTTGAAGATAGTCCGGGTTACAGTGGTTGCAACGCTCAGGCTGTGCCCAGTAACAACATATATATGGAACAGGCCTGGGCAGTGAATCAGCCTTATACCTGTAGTTACCCTGGAAACATGCTGAAAAGCAAGGACTCTGATTTGGACATGGCCCTGAATCAATACAGCCAACCTGAGTATTTCACTGAAGAAAAGCCTACTTTTTCTCAAGTGCAGTCGCCATCGTACTCTCAAAAAAAAGGTAGGGTCCATCTTAATTGAATTTGTTAAAAGTTTCCGTGTTTGTTTCTGTTGTGTTTCAAAGTTACAGTCTGCATCAGCTTTGTCAAATCTTTGACTTTAAACGCTGAACATTCAAAATTAACAGCAGTGAAGACAGAGGTTGCTAGGTGATTGAAAGGGGTCGGTGAGCAACAAAGCTTTCCAAGCACTTTTTTTCCAAGCACATATGAGAGCTGGATTGAGCTGACTTTTTAAGTTGTGTGTACATGTATATATACATGGGGTGTGTGTGTGTGTGTGTGTGTGTGTGTGTGTGTGTGTGTGTGTGTATTGCCCAAAATGAATATGGCCAGTTTCTTGGCTAAAGAAAATATGTCAAAGCCTTCCCCGTCGGTGGATAGGCATTGTGGCTTTTGAAGTGGGATAATTCTCCCATTTCAGGTTCAGATTAAAAACTCATTTGACTTTTTCTTGGTATTTCAAATTTTAAGTTTATTTTAGTGAACTAATAAAATATTTTAGTGATTTTTAATGATAGTATAATGTGATATGTTAGATTTTGTCATTGTTCATCTTTATATATTTACTAATCCATGTAAGCTGTAAACAATCTACTTGTGAGCATATTAAGCTGTAAGAATGTAAAACTCAAAAAGAAACCAAAATGCCTTGTATTGCCATTTTGTCCCTAGAGTTTCACGTGTCTGGAATCATGTCAAATGAACTCTCTATATGAAAGCAAGAGAAATATCGTTCAAAATATCCAAAGTGAAAACAACCCATTTACTTTAATAGACACTGTGGCTTTACGATGTTGTATAATTTTCTATCAATGGAACATTTCTTCTATATCAAAAAATAAAATAAAAGAAGCAAGCAGGTAGTACTCAGGGAACTTAAGTAGCATCTGCCAGATATTTTAGAAATAGCTTAAATTTTATTCTATCCTTAAATATGCCAGAAACTGGTTTTTTCTGTGTATGATCTACAAGATGTTGCATAGGAAACCAAATTTACAGATTTTTATGATTTGCAAAAATATAACGCCCACTGATTCTCAAAGGTGAATTTCTCTGCGAAATTATCTTAAAACAGAATATGGCTTGGTCGATTATGGTTCCCATAAAAATTATCCTTTGCTTTTCTTAAGGTGACTCTGTAATTAAGAGTTGCCTGTTTTTACAACAAAATCAAAAAACAAAAACAAAACAAAACAGAAACCTCAAAGTCAAACTCTTGTTTAGTTGTTACCACAGACTGTGTTTGGATTTTCTGTGCTGTTCCCCACCATTCTTGAACAGAATTATAGCAGAAAACATATTCAGAGTACTTTGTCACATTTTCATTTAGTTTCACATCCTCTTGAAGGATATCAGAATTTCTCTGATTTATTACAGAGGACACACCACAGAAATGCCCTAGTGGGAACGTTTGAGATAGACTGAATGTGTGCTTCTATTTCCATTTAACATTACACTTAAAGTAATTTATCTTTGAAAAGATGAAGCTAACATTGCTTCATTAGACACGTCTGGATACGCCTCTCACAGTGTTGTGGCATCGCAAGGTAATACTCGTGCCTGTCTCTCTATTAGGGCATTCTGCTATTCTTAAAAATTCCTACAAAACTTTTCAGGCTCTTCTACTCTTTTTTTTCTTTTGTCTTTTCATGATATTTTCTTCAAGCAGTGCTGGAGAATATTTGCTCCTAAAACGTTCAACCAGAGATTCTTTGCTAATTAATTTGACGCTGAACTAGAAGCTAAGACACATTGTATGCATATATTGATGTAATTTCCCAAAGCCATATGCCATTGAAAGGCCACGGCCACCTGCCAAACTCACTAAATCAAAGCAGGCAAATATTCTTAAATGCGCCATTATTTACTGTTACAAGTCTTTAAGTAAATCCCAGTAAAACTAAACCCAGCTGTTAACTGTCTCTTAGGACAAAAGGTCGTACCCAACACGCTTATCCATATTGATCCATTATTGATTTTTGTTGTTGTTGGAGAACATCAGTAGTATCTTCTTAAGGCAAAATTAAGACTATAAACAGGTGTTCAGTGGGGAAGGCCTCATTATTCCGATTGGATTTTTATCTGTTTTCATGAAATTCATAATTGTTCATCTGGGTCTGTTGCTGTCGTTGCAGTGCTATAAACTCCTCAATAGCACCACTGTCTTAACTTTGTCATTGCTTTTTTTCCTTAAGGATGGCTTATTCTTTAGCCATTAATTGGAATTTTGTAGTGTATAGAAAATGATCATAATCTTGTAAAAAAAATATACTGTAAGCACACATAGATGAAATAAAGGAAGACTACAGAACCCAATGTCAAGACTAGTTATCTTAACGGTAGACTTGAGAATGACTTTTAGTTCTTTGTGTCGTTTGTGCGTTTTATGTTTGTAGCCAAGGGGGAGAAACATTAGGAAGCTCCCGAAGCATGGAGGACACGAACGAAGAGGCAGAATTCAGTTCATTGAATCAAATTTAAGCTAAAACTTCAAGAATTAGGGTGGAGGGCAGAGTCAGTATCACTTTCACTTTGACGGAAGGCGGAAATGCAGAAAGTAGTGTCCGTCTTTTTTTTCATATAGAATATGAGAAAAACACATTTTTAATTTTTATAAGTTAGGGACAAATAAAAAGAACCCTAGCATCACTCAGAGGATACTAGCTCCTTATTTTTATGTCTTTCACGTAATCTCGCCTTGATTTGTTATGTGAAAATCAGCCATCACAGTCAGTTCTGATCAGTACCTTCGCCCTAGCCCCTAGCTCGGGAGGAAGGGAAGAGTGTGGAAATCAGCCAGGGGGGGAGGGAATTGGCAACCGCAACTGGGGTGTTGTGTCTTCTCCTTTGTCACCATGGTTCCAGCATAGTTAAAAGTCAGTATCTTTTCCTTCACATTTCTTTTTCTTTTGCGAGGGGGAGGGGGAAGGTGGTGCGGGTCGCTGGCTGTTTCCATAAGAAATTCCAGCCACATTCCAACGTCCCCAAACAGTTTGAGTCTGGCTTCCCTGCAGGTGGCTTTGCCAGTCAGCCCCTGGGTCTGTTTAAATAGAATCGTTCCTTGGAGTGTCTGTCCTGTGCAACCCTGTGCACAGGATTCTTTGCTTGACCTTCTGTGTGCCATCTTTACAGGAACTGCAAATCCAAAAAGTCTGTAGTGTGTTCGCATCAGAGTTCGTTATCATGTCCAAGAGAATAAGAAATTCCTGTTTTTCTGAGTCCAGATCAAGGAGATGGGTTCCTCTTCAGTTTGGGTTTTGATCGCATGTGTTCTTCTTCTAAAGCCACATTATTAGTGTTCCAGAGAGAAATATTAATAACCAAAGCAGGAACTGCACCTCGAACTATCCTTTCTGACTCTGTCTTCGCTGCCCCTCTGTCTCAGGGACAGGAGTCTAATGGATGTGAATAATCATGTAGACATTAGAAATGGAAATTAAATGGTAAGGTGAGGGATGTTTGAAGTGACCCACGTCAGGAGGACTGAATTAAAAAGAAGGATGAAGCCCCAAAGAAATATGATCTCTTATTAGAATTTCCTCAGCCTCTTTCAAAGTCAGAGAACGGTTGCTATACAGTAGAGTCGGACATGGGACAGTTCCAAGGTCTGCCAGAAAAAAAATGTTCCATGAGAAACAGGTACCCTTAAGCCCTAGATTCACACCCAGCCTCTGGAGAGGCAGGCAAGAAAGAAACCCCCCAAAAAAGGAGTTAGGGGGAGATTCATGAGTCTCCCAACTACATAATCACTTCCAGCCACAAACCTGAGGATGAGATGATCGCACACTATTTCCATTTCCTTCTCAACTTCTCCCTCTCCTTCCCTTCCTGCCCCTCTTCCTCCTCTTTGTCTCTCCTGCCCCCCACTTCCCCTTCACTTCTCTCCCCCTCAGTCTTTTTCCTTCTTCCCCTCTCACTCCTGTCCCTTCTCTCCCCCTCTAGTTGAATGTGTTTAATTTAAACACATACGATTAGTCTACCCAATGCACTAAGTATTATAGACATCATGTCTTTAAAATACAATACTTGAGAAGTTGATGCAACTGCAGACTCCTCTATAATGCTTATGTAATTGTAGGGATTCTGACGTAAGGTTAGTATTTCAAATTAGTCACTGCCACCTTTATACTATTAAGAGATAATACCACTCCAGAAAACAACAGAACCTTTTTTTTTTTAAATACAAAATGCATTTGCTGCTAAAAAGATAAAGTAAAAGTGCCTCCTCTCATTATCTAGAACTGGAAGCAAAGTAAGGAACAGTTGTAGTTTACAAACCTAGTCCAAGTGTAGACAAAAGCATGAGCTGACTTTTCTGTCCTTTCTTTGCCATGGGTTAGGTACCTGCTTTGTCAAAGGTATGTCGTCCAGAAATTTCACTGAATTCCCTAACCTCAACCTAGAGCACCCACCACCATTCCTCACAATAAAAGCTAATAGCGGGAGTCCAAGGCATGATGAGAAACTGAAGTCAGATGACTGCCAACTTGTGAAAAACTGTTGGTGCTGTTTATTTCCTGCCTATGGGGTTATGTCCGCCACCTTGCATCCCCAAGGAATGAATACCTTCCCACAAACTCAAAGCTTTTTTTCTTAGCACTCGGCATCCAGGTGCATTGAGTCTGAGGTCCCGTTGCCTCCCACTCTACCATCTGTTCTACTCTAGTTTTTATGATCCCCCTCTTCTTGTACTAAGGGCCAGGGTTCACTTAGTGTCTGTATTCTTCCTTTTCCAGTCCCTCACGATGGCTGAACTTCCATGCGCTGTCCTTGGTACCACCCTCATCTCCGTTCCCTCTGTACTGTACTAGCTGCTTTAGAGAATGTCCTGCTCTGCTGGAGACATGTGCTTTACAGTGGTCACCCCACCCCATCTGCAGATACTTCCTACTCTGTTGCACTGTCCTCTTCTCTCCATGGTTACTCCCCCTTCTCAAAGCCTTCTGCTTCCACCCACTCAGTGGCCATGATTCCCTGCCCTCCAACACCCACCAGCAGCTCCTCCTCAAAATTCCAAAGCCTTTTCCATGCCCTGTAGATCAAACACTAACACCAACAAGTCGTCCTTACCCACAGGGAAGATTCTGGCTTCCCTTCCCTAAAGGAAAATTTTGATTCTGGCTTTATACTTCTGCCCACGCTCTCTTTTCCAGAAATCTTGGCCAGTTTCTCCGTGTACCCCTCTCTCTGCCATTCTTCTCTGAACTAGTGATGCTTTTTCTGGCTACCAGCTACTGCCAGCCATACTCCAGTATGTGCCCTGCCATTCTCAGCCCACATCGCCCCAGGTCACTAACTCAGCTTAAAACCCACCAGCTCCTTCTATTTAACCAGCACCACATTCTCTCCAACACCCCAACTCCCGACTGGCCCTTGCTTCAAAAGAAGGTATCCCTTGTTTATACAATAATGCTGAATCATTTGTGTAAACCACCTTTAAAAAAATTTTTTTTATAATGTGTATTAGACCAGAGTTTCTTGACCTTGGCACAATGGACATTTGGGGTCAGAGGATCGTTGTGGGGGCTGACCTGGGCCTTGCAGGATGCATAGCAGCATTCCTTGCTTCTATGCATTATATTCCAGTAGCACACAACTGCTCCTGTCCTGTTATGACAACCAACAGTGTGTCCAGGGATTGCCAAATATCCCTCTGGGGTGAAATCACCCCTGGTTGAGAACTGTTGCATTAAAAGAATGTAATATTAAGAGAACATCTGAAGTAGAGGATCTTTTTGTAATGTGAAAATCCCTCCTCAGTTTTCATATTGAAAAGCCTAGATCTTTGTATACCAGGTTGTTTCAAAGTGGAGTACACTTGAACATATACATATATGCAATATACTATTTATGAATATGTGTTCTAGATATTCCTATAGTCTGGATTTGGGTTCTTTTCATCACATATGCTTATTTATGTAAACTCTAGCTAGATGCTAAGCACCGTGAAGGCAATCACCTCCTTCACTTCACACTCTGTGAAGTGCCCGTCCAGTAGTGCCCGTCCATTATGACAGCAGGGTATATCTGCAGACAGACCAATAGAGCTTTTAACAACCACTATGGTATCCTGATGACAAATGGAACTGCTCATTCCCTTCATTAAAGGGAAGAAGGGCTGATAGTCCACGTTTTTAGAGCTATAACCCTAAATCTCATTCTGAATGGATTTTCAGATAAAGAAAAGGCACCTATTTTTTTCTCAAACATGCAGGATCTGAAATAACTGTGGGAACTTCTGTATAAGCCTAATGCCATAAGGCTTCTGTATAAGGCCTAATGCTTTCTCAGGGCAAAAGCAGAGGCAACTAGTACCTATTTCTGGTGACCCTTTCTGCCCCCCTCCAATTCCCCACTCTTCTAATACACTTTACCTTCTTGCTTTCCAACCCATCCCATCTTTTAAAACAGGAAAAGACTTCATTAGTACCAGAGTTCTAAAACTCCAATGCCTACAAGTGCCAGAGAGCTAATAGGAATGAGAGAGAGGCACAGGTGTTTCATAAGGACTGCTTAATTTAAGCTTTTTGACCAATACACATATTGTATGTAGGTTATGATAAAAAATATTTTAACTTTCATTAAGAAATATATTCTCCCTACTTTTCCCTGAATTACTTTTGTCTTTCTGCTTTTGACAAAAATTAAAAATCTGTGAAATATTTCTTTACTTATAAAAAAACATAATGCAAGCATAAACACAAATGACAGGTGACATTTAGCTGCAGGGGTGGGCCACAATAAGGAGTGGTAGGGACTGTAGTAAACTCGAAAGCACGTCTCTTTCTTAGGAGATGGACTGCCCTTTTCAGTTCAGTTGATTGTCACCCTGTGAGAATTTGGGCTCACTATTGCCAGATCTTCTGATTTTTCACATGAAGCAGGAAATCTGGATTTCACCTGAAATTTCCCCATTTTAAAAGCTGGCTGAGATTTTTAAACACTCTGCAATCGAAACACTGTAGATTGCCAGTGTGTGTGCCCCTTTGATTAAAATTTTGAAACTCATTATACCAATCTATTCCCTTTCCTAGTGATGTACATCTTCAAGAGTTTTAGTTCTAATTATGGTTTGAAAGGTTATGTCAGCTACTTAAAAACTTGAGTCTACAAGGACAGGGACAAGGAAGTTTAGCTGGTGACTTATGCGTGAAACTGTATTATGCCCAAACTTAGCCCTAAAAATGAATATATCTTAGTTTCAGGAATTTTTGAGCCAAAGAAATGACCTGAAACTTGCTCCCTTTTCTGCCCCAAGACTTCCAGATGGTGGAAATCCAGAGTCCTTGTCATCATCATCATGTCCTCTCCCCTCTTCTGAATCAACACCTCTAATCTAGTCCTCTTTCTGCTTCCCTTGTCCTCCTCTACTCCCAGTGTTTTAAAGTTGGAAGACTTAGGACTCCATGTCTTCCATCCCCTGGCAGCAAGGGCCTAACCAACCAGGGGGCAAGGTGGAAAGCAAAGATGCTCAGTGATTCCATGAAGATAAGAGGGAATGTGGAAAGATGGTTGTTGTTCTAAGAAAAGATTTGGTGAAAAGGGAGACTCTGGGGCAGCTCTGCTGGAAATCTGCAGACAACAATGAAAAAATACCTTTAAAGTTAATGCGGTTTCAGGTTTGCACCCAGTGTCTTACATACAAGGGCCATGCATGTTTGTTAAATAAATTAATGGCTGCTGGATGGATGGATGGATGGATGGATTAATATAGTGTTTCTCAGAGAGTTAAAATTAATACAATGCAAAACTTGGTACCTAATATTAAGAGTTAAGTGTAAAATAAATCAGCATTCGTACGCTGGGAAAAGGCTAAAAGATGAGCCATTCAAGATTTTTCACATATATAAAGGAATGACAATAGGGAAGAAGGTGCTAGTGGGGGAGAGGACCTTAAGTCATACGAATTGAGAAAGTTCAATATAAAACTGAAAGAATGACTAAACATGTTAATTATTTAGATTTTTAAGGGTATTAATATGTAGTCTCATCTGATATCATGACCCAAACTACTCAGGATTCTTTGATGATTCCACAAGATGAATCAGCAACGTGGACCTGTCTGAACTGCCCAAAGTATTTCTGACCACCAGTGATAACTACTGCTCCTTTTAGATAGTTTTGTTTGGCAAGGGGTCCTATACTGAAGGCAGATTGGAAATGGTCTCTGAACTCAGGCCCTCTCCCTTCTGCAAGATTTACCTTCCTAGGCAGCACCTTCTACTTTATATCTACCATCAACATCAATCTGCCTTATGTTCTATTCCCTACGCATCGTGTTTGCCAAGGTAACAAGAGGTGCCAGTGTTTCTTCTCCCAGGACCTGAGATGATGTTGTAATTCACTCAAGAGAATTAAACTAGACAGCCTTCTGATTTTATTCATACATAGGAAAGCCTTGAATCTACTGCAAACCAAGAAACCAGTTTACTGCCTGTTGCGTAATTCCTAGTGTAAATATACACAACTTTTCCTTCCACATACCAAGTCCCTCTGAGAGTCAATTTTTTAAAGTAATGTTAAGCTACAATGTGGATAAACCTTGAAAACATTATGCTAAGTTAAAAGCCAGTCACAAAAGACTACAAAATGTATAATTTCATTCTAGAAATATCTAGAATAGGCAAACCTGTAGAAACATATATTAGTGGTTCCTCAGGGTAGAGGGGGTGAACGGGATAGGAGGAAGGGGAGTGACTTCTACAGGCATTGGGTTTTTCTGGGAGATGATTAAAAGGTTCTAAAATTGATTGTGGTGAGAATTTCATAACTCTGTGAATTGAAAAAGTTATTGAATTGTATGTTATGTGAATTATATCTTAATGAAGCTGCTAACAAATAAGATGGGAAAATGTTAGTAATATTTGACCATGTTGACCTATCTCACATGCAGGATAATACTTGGAAATTAAGCAGACATTGCCAAGTGTCAAATAAAAAAAAATTCTCCAAGTCCTTGTTGAATAAACAGATGGAGTTTATTTTCATAATAATATGCTTGATAAAGTGGCAGCATAGTTTGTTAATCTAAAAAACAAGATATCTGAGCATGTAAGAGCTGGCAAAAACATATCACCCTTGTATTATCACACACTAACATGGGCCTTAATTGTTTTCTGGGGTGTTATTAACCATGTTTCTTCAAAAGTCACTTGAGATAATTTGCAGATCCAATTCTCAGATGAGCAGTGTGGTTTCCAGAGTTGTGTTCCTCATGTTTGTTTCTAGACAGAACCAAATACTGACATACATTTAGTGTCCCTTCCTGGTAAAAAGGGAAAAAAAAAAACTAGCACTACGGGCACATTTTCCTAAGCAGGGCATATTTGGCCAGCATGCTCATTTGGTAAGCATGAAAAAGGAAAAAGATGGAGACACAGAAATTAGGAGAGCAAGAAATGGTTAAGTTCTCCAGGAGAACCAGTTAGCATGTGATAATGTCAAATAGATTCAGCAAGAGAATCTTCACCTACCTTTTAATTATATGTGGGGTGTTACCCCCTGATGGATGTTATTTAATGATGAATAATGGACTTAGCCATGATAATTGATGTATCATTGCCTATGGTGACTATTTTAGGTAAATAAGATGGTTCTGAGTTAATATTTTTTTAAGATTTTATTTATTTGACAGAGAGAGAGAGATCACAAGTAGGCAGAGAAGCAGGCAGAGAGGAGGAAGCAGGCTCCCTGTTGAGCAGAGAGCCCAATGCGGGGCTCGATCCCAGGACCCTGAGATCAAGACCTGAGCAGAAGGCAGAGGCTTTAACCCAATGAGCCACCTAGGCGCCCCCTGAGTTAATATTTCAGAGAAAAGGAAGAGATGGGTGTGGTACTAGTATGACCATATAAGCAACTATAACCAAATTTAAGTAGATATCTGTGTAAAAGTCATGATGATTTCACTAAAGACATATGAAATCCCCTATTCATCCACCCACCAAGAAGATAATCTAGGAGAAACAGGAGAACAAATCAAACCACCCATCAGACTAGCGGTCAGAAAATGGAAGGAGCCCATTCCACTCACAGATTGAATTACCACTGGATTCCAGGATTCACAAGAAACTAAAGGTCAGACAATTCTATGTAAATTGTTGAACTACAGGGAGGAGGAAATTTTCAGTATCATACTGCGAACACCACCAGATAGAGCAGGCAAGTTGTGAGATAGAGTGAGAAATGGTAAGGGACCTGCATCTTAACTCTGGCTAATATTCTCTGGCCCTCCCAAGGCATGTCCCATAAGCAATACAGTGTCCAACTATGTTACAATTGGTTGCTGAATATGAGAAGGAAATGCCCTTATCTCTTTCTCCCTTATCTCTGCTGTGTGCACCTGATACCAAGAACTGAAAAGTCCTCACTCTGATCCACTACACATAATCTCTACATATGAGATAAAGAGATACCTTTCTTGACATGGGGATATATGCATTCCATCTGCCTTTACTAGAAAGGTTTGTGTTTTAATAATTGGGTTACTTTGCTGCTTAAAAGTTACTTTGTGTTTTCTAAGTCTGTGTTTCAATGTACACAGAAACACCTGTGCATACACTGTCACGTGTACTAATCCAAGATTAAGAAACACCAAAATGCTATAGTGGCTATCTCTGGGGTGAAGAGTTGACAGGCAAATTTTTTTTTGCTCATTTATGTCTTTTACTTTTTCTTTAATGAACTGTATTGCCTGTATAATGTTTTTATTTAAAAAGAAAGTTTGTAAGAAACTAATACACATTTGCTTTTGATTCCTAAAGAGTGTCCACTGGTGTTAGTTAACTCCAGAGTATCTCTGGCCATTTTCCCCATGACCTTCCCCCCACATCTGGTAACTAGTCATTTCTCTGGGCACAGAGCCGTGTTGGAATATTTTGTGTTATTTCTTCCTATGGGTGGACTCTCCAAAATTGTGTTTAGAATAAACTAATGCCCACTGAGTTTTCCTGTAGATGTCGTTAGATTTCTTATTGAATTCGAACCACAGCACCATCAGTTACCTACCAGACAGTGGTATATAACCTTGGGAGTTGGGGTTAATGAGAAACCTAGCCAGGAAGCAAAGACTCCTTTGAATGTAATGGATAGTGGGTTAGATAGCCCAAAGCAGAAAGTGGAGCACATTGTATAAAATTGAGACTGCAAATCTCCACTTTGGGTGATGGTATCTGAATCACACTGGCCTGGTCATTGTGATTTTCATTTCTATATTGTGGGGAAAATGGTATTGCCCTTAAGCTCTCCTGAGTCCTAGCTCACTGTATTGAACCTACTGATCAGAGCTAAGAAGGAAGGACCAACTCTAGTCGATCAGTGAGCATGCATCTCCTCAGATCACTAGGTCTTGGATGAGCTTCAGTCTGGATGTCTAAGTTTTAATCTGAGTGGAATCTTTGTTTCTTTACCAAAAATCAAGCTTTCTAATGCACTTTTCATTAGCCCTAAGTTTGGGCCCCTGCACCTGCATTATTGCTTCCTTCAGAAATCTTTTCTGAGATGTTTAGCCTTCTCAAGCACATCTCCAGGCTTCAAGCCTACACATCTGCAGGTTCCAGATATATCCCTCCTACTCACATTCTTCACCATTGCCCAATGACAGAGGTTTTGAAAACTGTGATACCATCCATAGAGGGTGCAGGTGTTAGACACTGGGGTTTCAGCATAACTGTTTTGATTCCCTGCCCTCTACCTGGAACTGTACAAGCCTATAGTGAACCAAAAAGGGAAGGGGGAGGAAAAAATTCACAGGTGGTTAAAATATAGATAATAAAGGACTACTACTAGGGAAGCACAAGGAGGTTTGGGAGTACCTAGTTTGGACTTGAGCTGGGGGTTAGACAGAAATTCTTCTCAAAGCGNACTGGGGTTTCAGCATAACTGTTTTGATTCCCTGCCCTCTACCTGGAACTGTACAAGCCTATAGTGAACCAAAAAGGGAAGGGGGAGGAAAAAATTCACAGGTGGTTAAAATATAGATAATAAAGGACTACTACTAGGGAAGCACAAGGAGGTATGGGAGTACCTAGTTTGGACTTGAGCTGGGGGTTAGACAGAAATTCTTCTCAAAGCGTTCCCCTTTGTAATTCTGGACACAGCCCTATCCCAGGGCCCACCACATTACACACAGATGATCTGTTATCATTTTTCACTACCCTGAAAGCTTCCCCAAGAATGAAAAATTAGCCATCTTTAGATCCTTAGCACATTGCCTGGCACATGGTATACCCATATAAATGTTTGTCAAATGGAACCATTCTCTTTTATTTCCTTCATTGCTTTGTTTTTGTAATAACAGCTTGATTGAAACATATTCCACATACCATAGACCTCACACACTGAAGGTGTACAAAACAAATCCATGAAAAACAATGGTTTTTCATTCAGTGGTTTTTAGTATATTCAGAGTTGTGCAACCATCAACACTATACAATTCCAGAACATTTTCATCACCATGAAAAGAAACTCTGTACCCATTAGCAGTTACTCCACATTGCCCCCTCCCTCCAGGCCTTGTCATCCACTAATTTCTTTCTCTATAAATTTGCCTATTCTAGACATTTCATAGAAATGAAATCATACAATATGTCGCCTTTCATGTGTGGCTTCCTTCTTTAAACATAATGTTTTCATTTCATAAAGGTTCATCCATGTTGTAGCACATGTCATTACTTCATTCCTTCTCACGGCTGAATAATATTCCATTGTATGAATGTACTACCTTTTGTTTACCCATCATTTGATGGGCATTGGGGCAGTTTTTATCCTTTGGATATTATAAATAATGCTGCTCTGAACATTCATGTACAGGTTTGTGTGTAGACACACATTTTCAGTTCTCTTGGGAACACACCTAGGAGTGGAATTGCTGGGTCATATGTAACTTTATGTTCAACCTTTTGAGGAACTGCCAAAATATTTTCTTTTCTTTTTTTTTTTTAAGATTTTATTTATTTATTTGCCAGAGAGAGGGAGCCCAAGCAGTCAGAGTGGCAGGCAGAGGCAGAGGGAGAAGCAGGCTCCCTGCCGAGCAAGGAGCCCGATGCGGGACTCGATCCCAGGACACTGGGATCATGACCTGAGCCAAAGGCAGTTGCTTAACCAACTGAGCCACCCAGGCATCCCCCAAAGTATTTTCTAAGACACATTTTACATTCCTACCAGCAATACATAAAGGTTCAGATTTCTCCAAATCCTTACCAACATTTGTTATTGTCCACTATTTTTATTATAACCATCCTAGAGGATGTTAAGTGGTGTCTCATTGTGGTTTGGCTTTGCATTTCCTTGCAGTGGTGTTCAGCATCTTTTATGTTCACTCCTTCATCTTCACCTTTTCTTCCCTCATTGAGGAACGGCCAGGACTGGAAGTACAAGAACTCCTTTTCCTACACATGTACTTACCAAGGGAAGAAACCATGCCTTACTTGTTTTTATATTCTCAGCACCAAGCACAGTGCTAATCACATAGTACATGCTAAATAAATATTTTCTGAATTTATGAATAGAAGAATGATTGAATAAACACACAAATCATTCCAGTCCCCTTTTTTTCTGTCCAGATCACTCCCAAAGTGCTCTTTTTAAAAATGTTTGATGGAAGTTTTGAAACTCTTGAAGTGAATTCAACAGATGACTCATGGTTTGCAGGATGCAAAAGTAAACTAAGAAAAGCTGTGATATTTAAGAAGATAATCCTGTACGTTACCAAATCTCACTCTGAAGTCATTTTTCTCCTTCCCAAGAGGGGCCATTTTTCTAAAATAAAGTCTGAGCAAAGTAATTTCTAAGAAATTGTGAAAAGGACTCATTTTCTTCCGTTTTCTTTGTGGATTTTTTTTCTGAAATGTAAGCCCTCTGTGACATAGTTTAATAAAAGATCTGAAAATGTCATGGTAAAGCATAGAGCAAGTCAACTGTCATTTCAACCTGGCTAATCCGTATTGAAACCAGTAAGAGTTTACCAAGTCAAAGAACTTCATAAGGGGCCATGATCAGGGAAAGGAATGATTTTGTTTTCTCAGCCTTTCCCTTCTCCACATCCCAACAAAGCAGACCTTGTTTTGATTTCTGCACTCATCTAAAGATACGTGCTTCAGTGGTAAGCCACTGACACCACATGAAACTGAATTTTCCCTTTTTCTTGTTAAATATTTTATTTACCTTTTATATTTAAAGCTAAATAATCACAAGATGTAAGCCCTAAAGCAAAAATTGGATTAAAGTGTATAAAACAATTTGGTCCTGCCTCCTCCCTCACGTGCCTTACCTCCTGTCCTCCTTTTATCTTCTGCCAAGCCATGTTGTGTCTTTGACTTTAGTGTGGTATTTTCTCCTCACACTCCTCTTTTTTCCTTCTTCACAGGGTACATCCCCAGTTATTTAGACAAGGACGAGCTATGTGTAGTGTGTGGTGACAAAGCCACCGGGTATCACTATCGCTGCATCACGTGTGAAGGCTGCAAGGTAATTGCCCTGGGACCGGTGAGCTTGGACCTCAGCCCACCTCTAGTGCCCCTTCCAGGATCCCACCAGAATGCAACATGAAGTTTAAGTTCATATTAGAGCCAAACTCCAACACTCACAGCCTGTGATCATCCAGGACCTTTTTTTTGGCATGTTTAAGAATGGAATTTATTTTTTTTTTCCCAAATCAACAACTAAATGAATTTGCATGAGTTTAATGTCTGGCTTTTAAGACAGGGAGAGAACTAATAAAATGAAAAGAAATTAATAGTCTCACTATGAACTTAAAAATGCAGAGATATTTTATAATATATTATCCCAAGAAATAACCATTTCTCCTCCTGTTTTATCTCCAGTGATTGAGGAGACAGAACGTACTCTACCACATGCTATTAATCTGAGTAAATATGCTCATTTTTTTAACATGCTCACTTTTAAGGGTTCCATTAGAGAATATCTTTGAGGCTACTTAGATTCAATTACGTGCTGAAATTATCCAAATTGGCTTTCTGCACAGCCTTCAGCCAGTAAGTAAATTCTGGGCATCCATCAGCTAATTTTATGCTCTACAGACCCATCTACAGGAGATACTTGACAAGAATACAGCCGTGATCAACAGTTCACTTCCCGAAAGTGAGCCTAAATTTGCCTACTTACACTCTTCATCATCAAAATTAAGATGAGCTTTCCGGCAAATATCTTTTGGTCCAACGACCTAGCCTAGAAAATACAGTCTACTATAAAAATAAATAAAGCTCAACCCAGTGCTCGATCCAGTGTTCAGCTAATGTTTCATAAATGAGGAAGTATATTAAGCCAAGGGAAAGACTTCTTAAATGTTTACTTGTTAAATGTTTTATTTACTTTTTATATTTAAAACCAAATGAGCCCAAGATGTAAACCCTAAAGCAAAGATTGGATTAAACTATATAAAATTATTCAGTCTTCCCTCCTCTGTCACCCACCTCACCTCCTCCTTTTACTTCCCCTCCTCCAACTACCCCCGTTTCCTCCTAACCTTTGACCGTGAACCCCAAAAATCATCATGGTAGCTTGGTTTCAAGGTAAAGTGCCCCACTTCCCTAATGGAAGACTTTCCGTGCAAATTCCCTAGTTTTTGTGCATGAAATTCGGAAACACTTAGCAGAAACCTGCTGGAAGTGTTGAAATGATACAGCCATTAGAATTAGGGCACATCAGGGCGTTTCTAAGTTCCCAAGACCCTATATCTGCAAGACTTTTGTAATGTGACGTAGTGTGCTTTCATTCATCCAGATCCCTTTGATCTGGAATTTATACCTTTTAACAAAGATTGTGCTAAAGATTGCTATTACATCCATGAAAATAATGTCTTAATGAGTTTAATGGAAGTGAATAAAAGTCCTAACTATTTATTAATTGGGGGACTTGCAGACTGTCTCTTGAAAGCACAGTTTTATTGGCTTGATTTGAAAGTAATAACACTGCATTACTTTAGATATACTCTCTCACTCTGAAAGCTCAGTAATTCAACCGGGCCTGTTTTCTAAATTAGCCCCAATTCATAAAGCTTTTGCCTACTTGATTATGCCGCATTAAGATTCTTTCAAATCAGTTCCTAATGGCAAATTCTGAATTCTGGGAGAGACCCTAATGAAAATTCCATTTAATACTCAACTCCCAAAGTGACTCTAAAGACCGAATGTGCTTTACAGAGAACTTAATGCTTATTAGTAACTGACTTAAACAAAGGGAGAATCAAGCCTATTAACCCATGCCCCTGCTTCATGTATGTCTTCATGATGATCAAGAAATCCATTAGCCTCTTTTTCCAAGATCACAGGATGTTTGGGGCCTGATTCAACTGGGGTTTAACTAAAAAATGAAATCATATAGCAAAAAGCTAGACTTTTTCAGCCTCTGTCCCTTTATCTCACATCGGAATCCTGTTTCTAGGATTGCCTCCATCAAAAAATCAGAAAGCAGCTTTCCCAGGGTAATTATGCAGATCATGCATTTAATATAAAGACAAAGCATCTTGGAAAAAGACAAAGGAGTTTTTCAAATGAAATAGTTTTTAAGAGTGGCAAGGATGAAAAAGGTTATGCTTCACATACTCTTTATTCAAGCCTACACTTTAAAAATATTTCTCCCCCATACTTGCAGTGTGTATGGAAAGAATCTTTTTCACCCATTTTTGCCCTGAAGACAGCAAAAATCTTTTGGAGCTGTTTTGTCTGTTTTGATGAAACGGTTTTTAATGCATCTTCTGTAGAAAGAATGTTGATACTTCCCTACAACAAACTATTTTTATAAGAAAGATTCATAGCTTTTAGCAGTTGCCCAAATATTGACACTTAACTCCTTATCAAACTAATCAGGGCATCATCTCAGACCACTAAGAAGTAGATCCAGTTCTTCTCAAAATGCAGAGAAACATGTCTGATGTTGATTAATAAAAGCAAAACCTCTCCTCGTCAACAAATCAACAATGAAATATGGCTTATTTAGTACCTGGGACATGTCTTTTGTTAGGTCACTTCTATAAAGGTTTTTGTAGGTAGACTATATTAAATATTTTCTATTCGATTCACTTCCAGAAGTTAATTTTTGTCACTTTTTAAAATTATGGGATCTAGCACCTTTACACTTACTCAAATGAAACAATCCCTCATCATGTGTCAAATATGTTTTTATTATTAGGGGAAACCAACATCTTTTTTTTTTAATATTTTATTTATTTATTTGACAGAGAGAGATTACAAGTAGGCAGAGAGAGAGGAGGAAGCAGGCTCCCTGCTGAGCAGAGAGCCTGACATGGGCCTCGATCCCAGGACCCTGAGATCATGACCTGAGCCGAAGGCAGAGGCTTTAACCCACTGAGCCACCCAGGTGCCCAGGAAACCAACATCTTAAAGGGGATTTGGTCCATGAAGCCCCTGAGAGAAACCATAGAAAAGATACTACGAATAGGTTCATGATTCTCTTCCTTCATTATTGTAAATTTAAGGGGAAATGCATCATACAATTATGATTTTTTTCACCGGAACAATAAAGTTGCTATTAACAACAAAAAAAGATACTATGAATAGCAGAGCCTGCTACCCCAATACCTTTCTCAACATAAGCAAGGTATAAATTATTTCATTCATTCCATTTAAAAGTTCACAGAGTAGCCTTTTTGGAAAAATGAATGTTACTCCAGTGTCTGGTACACTGCAGCTCACTCTCTCCTTAGCATTGTCGGACTCTTCAGTATGCTCCCAACCCCCCCTTCTAGAGCATGAGTCAGCATCAGAGCATGTGTGAGAAAAGGGTCTCCCCAACAACTTTTCCTATCCTCCTAGCAGGACACATTCTCCCTGATGCCCTGGACTTTGGTGCTGCCACCTCTGGGGAAACTCTGCCTCCTCCAGAAGGAGGTATGCTACCCAGCCGCTCTCTTCCCTGTCTGTGACACAATGTCTTCTCACCAGGAATCTCCAGGTTGCTTTTGCTCTCCAGACAGGGATGACCCAGAGTGGATTGGAGAGAGGGTAGCAGAGGGAGAGTAAGGAGGTTCACAGGGCAGCTTGTGTTTCAGCTCTGTGGCATGCTCTGACATTCACGCCCTAACAGAATGTACCCGCCAAGGAAAGACCGCCAGCATGACAAAGAGCTAGCTGCCCATGTGTGATTGAGTGAAACTTATAACACGATAGCAACATCACTCAGATTAATGGATGTAAGTGTTTAAGGATACAAAACCCAAATAGTAATGGGACAGTTTTCCTGTTAGAACTTGAATAGAAATGATAAGGGATTTGCACACATGCCCCCAAATCAAGTCCATTAGTTTCAGTCATGGCTGTCATTTTTCTATTTTATCCTGCTTTGCCCAATATAAAATCTGACCTTTGACCTTTTCACTATAAGGTCTTACATGTGAGTGAATATACATATAATCAAAGCCAAGGAAAGTTAAACAGGATCAATCAAATTTGGGCTTAATCTAGGCCAGCTGGTATGTCAGTCCCTTTTTATGTAATAAAGTTAGAGGTCCCTTTAAGCTTTAGTAAACAGTATCCTTCAACATTTGTTTTTGCCTTGCTAGTCTACTAAAACGAATAAAACAAAGGCAGAGGGGGTGTATTCGTAATCTGTTCATCTAGAACATTTAAATAATGTAGTAAAATTGGATTCAATTCATATCATATAAGCAGTTAGGTAAATAAGACTTGGAGTCTGACTCCTGAGCTCTAGGCTGAGTTCCACGGTGTACTTACCACATGATTTGGGGCAAGTGATTTAACCTGTCAGAGGCTTAGTTTTTTAACACCTATCGTGGAGATATTACGAGTACCTACTTCATAAGGTTGTAGAAGAGACAGAAGGATACAGAAGGTGTCTATAGCACTTTGCAATGTGCCCCTTACAGTAAGGGCACACTCTCCGCTATCATGAGTGCTACAATACAAAAGCACCATTGCCAAGATGGGAATACCACGTCCAGGAAGGTTCTGCTAGATCCCACCTTTGAGAAGGTTTATGTCACCTAAATCTGGACTAAATGGCATCCTCAGCAGCCTTTACGGTGGCCCTCTCTCTACGGTGCCTAAGAAAGGAAGACACCTATCAAACCTCAGGGCATGTGCCTACCGACACTGGAGAGAAAGAGTACTATGAAAGGAAAAACCCCAATGCAGGGAGCACTGAGAAAAACTGGGTGGAGAATCTGGAATTTTCCACTCCCCAAGTACTGTTGTTTCAAGGACTATCTGAGCTGCCCGTGGACATTTCAAGAGTCGAAAACAAGAGCTAAACTAAATCTCTAAAGGTCGTTTAATGCATCCATATAATTTCTAAATTACTAATTAATAGAGTATCACAAGTATCCAGCTCCTTTATTCTCCAGTACAAAGTGTAGCATGGTTCTTCACAGTTTATTTAACAACACAAATTATGGCACTCTATGAAATGAAATAGTATCATTTATTTATATTACTCAATGTTTAGAAAAAATAAAAATGAACACTAGATTTTTCCCATTAACCTCTTTTCCTTACTAAATGCCAAAAAGATACTGGCTCAGTCTGTCGCCCTGGACATTTCTTTCAGCTCAGACTTAGAATTCTTTAGATTCAGTTATTCACATACAAGACAATAGAGAGACACTGGAGAGAAAGAGTACTATGAAAGGACTATTGTCTTGTATGTGAATAGGTAGGAGCTACAGGCCCATATGCAGGTAAGGTCCAAAACAATCCATCACAGTTATATGGACACAAAATTCTGGAGTCATTTATTTCTAGAAAATATGAAACTATTGTCTTGGGTCTTTCTTTCCCATGTAGGGTTTCTTTAGAAGAACCATTCAGAAAAATCTCCATCCATCCTATTCCTGTAAATATGAAGGAAAATGTGTCATAGACAAAGTTACCAGAAATCAGTGCCAGGAATGTCGCTTTAAAAAATGCATCTATGTTGGCATGGCAACAGATTGTAAGTAATCTTCCTTTGTTTCATATTCAGGGAGTGTTGACTGGGGAAAGATTTGGTTCAAGGAGATCAACCAGACAGAAAAGAAGGCAGGAACCCATGTGGACAGAGAGAAGGCACCTTGCACTCCCACAGACCCCTCACCCGCAGCCACTGCTGCGTGGTTTCCCTCCTACCCCTTCCCTATCAACTCCTAACTCTCAAAGTATCTGGACCACATGTGAGGGGGCGTGATTAAATTATCCCTATCACACCTGCAGGACTGTTAGCAATACTCTGTTCCCAACAGATTACGAATGAGTGGTCATATCCAGTCCCCTTGATGAGGCATAGTTTTTCGTACAACATTCATGCGGTGAGAGCCTCATGGACTAGTCCTAATGTTTTCCAAAACCAGAGACAGGAATTTATTTTGTGGACATTTCTGGAGATGGGGCACTAGCAGAAAACACTGTGTTCCGTAATTTTTGAAGAATGTGAAGTCGAGTGCTATCGCATGAGTCATCCTATCCTGCCGTTGGTTGTTTGTTATATTTTTAGCCCATAAAAACATTCTAAGCCCCAGTCCTCCTACCCAGTTTTCAAAGTGCCATAGCATATGGTGGTGAGATTAGCCACTGGAGTCTCTTCCCGCACCGTGCAAGGATTTACACCAGTCACTTTAATTAATCTAATAATAAGAATTGTGTCATTCAGAATGTGTGACTAATTTCCATCTTGTCGGGCATCAGGGTTAATGGTTTCTGTTGGTATACATGTTTTGCACCTCAATGAAAGTTTCCAACTTCTAGTCTAAAAAGGGGAGAGAAAGGAAGAAAACAAAAAAGGAAAGAAAGAAGAAAAGAATGTAATGAGGGTTTTCCTCAGGAAAGAGGAAATAATCACGCTCTCACTTATGTGATAAACAGGGTTCTATGAGCTAGAACAAAAAAAGAAATCCATAAAATGTCCTGCTTTGCCCATTAAAGAAGACAGAATGGGGAATCTTTAAAAAGAAGGAGCATTGTGTGAGGGCTTTAGGCTGGAAATCCTGGGTTAATCCCCACCTCTGGCTGAGTGTGTTGTCTTCATCTTTTTTTTTTATTTTTTTTATTATTTTAGATTTTATTTCTTTATTTGACACAGAGAGAGAGAGATCACAAGTAGGCAGAGAGGCAGAGAGAGAGGAGGAAGCAGGCTCCCCGCCGAGCAGAGAGCCCAATATGGGCCTCGATCCCAGGACCCTGAGATCATGACCTGAGTCTTCATCTTTTAAAGACTTTCAGCCATTGCCAACAATATGCCTGATAAGGATATGTGAAAATGATTGACCTAGAACCAAATATTTAGATGTGTCACTGTAAGGGATTGTTACTACTGAGTGTCCATTTCATTGCTTGATTGAGAAGTTAAAAATAAGAATGTTTATAAGGTTTACAAAGCTCAGTGTTAATCTGGACGAGGAGGAAATTAATCTTGAATGCACCCTGAGAGGCATTTTAAGAGCTCAGGCTTTATAATCAGAAAAACAGTTGGAGTCCCATATCTGCCACTTACTAGCTGTGTGACCATCAGACCTAATCTCTGGTTTCCCTTCAGTGAAATCATCGCCTACCTTGCAAATTGTTTTCAAGATTAAATTAGGTAATGCATATCAAATGCCACAAAGGCACAGAGGAAGCACTTGGGAAATGGGGCTGTGAGTAGAGCCCACTGCTCATCCCCCTTGAACAGGGGAACCAAAGTGACCTAACGGGGCTCATTCACGTTTCCCACATTAGCCATCGCTCACTTGATTTGGATGATGCAATCCAACCTAGATGACCTGGGATTCCATTATTCTGTTTGTGGATTAGCTAAGTACTTTTGGTTCTCTTCCTCCTGCTATATTTGCTTTTTTTCTTTTCCTATCAGGTCACACCTTCATCAGGAAATGGCCCTAGGACAATGATGTTGTAGAACTGGAATCAGGAGTCCTGGGTCTTGCTTTGGCTCTGCCATGAACTTGCTGTGTGACTTTAGGCAAGTCATGATCTCTCTGGATCAACTCCTCCTCTATGAAAGGAGGAAGTTGGGCTAGAAAATACCGAAGGTTCTTTCCAGTTGTAAAATACTGTGACTCGGTAGCATAAAACCTGAGACTTTCCATTCCACTGATAGTTACTAAGAGTCTGGTAAAATGGTTTTGTTCTGGAAAATAATCACAGAAGTAGACGTTTCTTGTTATCTGTCCTTCTTACGTTCCTTTTGCATAAGTGGTAAAAGTCACGGCTCTATTTACTGACCACTTGTAGCGCATAAACACATTGAATACCCTGTGAGTTGGGTATTGTTGATCCCATTTTATACAGGAAGAAGTGAGAGCTCAAGGAGCCTAAGCATCTTGCCAGAGGTCACACAGCTAGAATGTGGTAGTGTCAAGATTCAACCCCAGCTCTTTCTAGATTTCAAAGCCTGGGCTCTTTAACCACCACTGAGGGTAGACCAGGTAGAGACTAGAGCAAAGAGGGCACCTGAGATAGGCCGAGCTTCATTCCAATGAGCCCTTGAGGGAACTAATAAAGAGTTCAGATCCTTTTTATTTGAGGAAGAGATCACTAGCCTCCTGTTTACTGTTCCAGAACTTTTGTTTAATCTGAAGTTCTATTTACTAAGAGCCATTTGAGGGCAGGAGAAGAGGAAGAGAGACCCTAAGAGTGAATCCAGGTGATTGGCTATAGACTCATATTGACTGAATACAGATTCATCTGGGAACCCATGGGTAGGACATTACTTCCGTCTGCTTCCTTCTTCTTTAAGGCCACCTTCTGTGGGGTTGGGATGTTCACTGCCCAACTTCCCCCAGACCTTTGTTTTGAAAAGCTGGCCGGGCATTGGGAGTTGGCACTAGGTCTCATGTCAGATCACAGCTAGTCAACGGCGGTTTGCTGCCAAGGGGAGAAAATACCCCAGTGTGACCCACCCTTCAGGACCTGCTCATCCATCTGTGCATGGGTGGTCCAGGGCGCATGTGCAGTCTGCCAAGTGTCTGTGAGTGTCCCCGTGTTTTGTCTCATCTTTCTTCCCCTCCCAGTGGTATTGGATGACAGCAAGAGGCTGGCAAAGAGGAAGCTGATTGAGGAGAACCGGGAGAAGAGACGGCGGGAAGAGCTGCAGAAATCCATCGGGCACAAGCCAGAGCCCACGGACGAAGAGTGGGAGCTCATCAAAACTGTCACTGAAGCCCACGTGGCCACCAACGCCCAAGGCAGCCACTGGAAGCAGAAACGGAAATTCCTGGTGAGGCTCCCCAGCACAGCTAAATATCAGCTGCAGGCTCCTCTGCATTTTCTCCCTCAGCTCACTCAGTTCTCATCACCCTAGGATGCTGGTGTGACTGCCCCCATTTTACTGACAGGGCAACTGCATTCCCAAGAAGTCAAGTGACTTGCAGAGTCAGGATTTGAATCCAGGGCTGTCTGAGAACAAAGGTCACTCCTCCCATCCGTTGCTTGTGAGGAGTCACTAAATTATAAAGCAGCTTCTTAGGCCACATAATCCATTTGCTTTTGCTGTTAATAAGGCCAGCCTTAAATCGACTAATTAGTAACATTTTTTAACTGCCAGATTTCTTCCTTTATACCCATTTCTTCTCCCAGATGCCCATTTATATAGTTAGTCCCCTAAAGACACCCCAAGATACCCTCTTTAAAATAACCCCTAGAATGAAGTGTCCCATATCTCAAATGTATTTTTATGTCAATAGAAGTCAAAATATTTAGCTTAAAATAAATGGACTCAAGTCCAGGAAGACAAGAGTAATTGGAGAGTAGGGAGGGGGTTTGGGGGTGAGATATATAGAGAAAACAGGTCTTTCTAGGCTCTCAGAAGATCAATGTTTGATGTTTTTATAAAAACTAACCACTGTGAAAGTCCTTCCTATTCATTTCTCCTTTGGACCTCACTATGCTTTCGGTTAGGCTAGAAGTGCTATCCCCATCTTACAGATACGCAAACCAAACCAAAGGCCTTATTTGGTTCACCCGACTTCACACTACTAGAAAGTGGCAGCCAGGCCTAGAAGTCCAAGCTATCCAACCACGTCACCAGATGGACTACCCCACCCCACCACCACCAGCTGGTGTTGACCATCTCAAAGACTGACCTTGCCCTTAGTTTATGACATGGAATCTTTATGAGCACCTCACTGATATCTTTATGAGCCCCAGCAGCAGATATTCTGTGGGTCCATTTGTCTCTCCAGGTTACATAGCATTCCTTCCCATCTAAACAAAAAGGTAAGGTATATAATCGTCATTATAAAGAGAGAGGTTTTTTCACCATTATAAGGATATAGTTTTCATCACCATTATAAGGAGATAATTTTTTTCATGAAAATATAACAACAACCTTAAAGAAAATTTTTGGAAAGGAAAAGCTGACCCATAATCCACCTGCCATCAGTTACTTTTACTGTTGTCCAGAGCAGGTTCTAACATACTCTGTTGATGGCATCTGTGGACAGCAATGTTAGCAAACACTTAGATGGCTCTTACCAAGTGCCGGGTTCTATTCTAAGTGATTTCCATGCATTAACCTATGTCAACCATGCATGTAGGTATGGGTAAAATCTCCATTTTACCAAGCAGCGAACTGAGGCAGAGAAGTTAAGGAAACTTACAGAGCTCCATAGCTGGTAAGCAGTGGTGATGGACACAGCCCAGCTCAAGTTTCCATGCACTTAATCAGCACACTATGCAACTTGCCCACCTACCCCAAAGAGCCTTTGAAAGACACATGTCTTTGGAGGGTCAGCCTCTTAGTGTCTTGATCTTGAATCCTCAGGCCTACTCTGGTATATCTGCCAGGAATTAGAAAACATGAATTCTGGATAGATAGATCAATTCTAATCCAACGTATTTGGGGCATAGCAAGATAGGGTCCTGCCTACCACAAGTCTAAATCTAGCCTTTCCCCAAATATGTCAGCCATAAATGGACATTGTGGAAACCACTTTCAGGCCTGATTTCAGAGTAGTGATCGAGCTGAATTTCAAATAAAGTGGAAGATTTGGGACACATCTGGACTTCTAGGGAATTTTACACTTCAGTTTTCTCTACTCCAGGAAGAGAATGAATACTACTCTAACTAAACTCATTTCAGTGGTCACAAGGGTGCTTCTTTCCAGACTCTAAAGATCTGTTCTTTTAATTAAAAAAAAAAAAGGCGTTTATTGAGCAGCTACTGTGTGCCAGGAAGTGAGTAAGTCAGCTCTATTCTGGTGGAGGGAGAAAAACAGTAAGGATTAAACAAACAAGATGAATATGGGTGGTGATATGTGCAATGAGGAAATGAGGAAAACAAACACCGCGATGGGACAGAATTATGGAGAATTGGAAGTGGAAAGAGACTTCCCTTCTCTGAACAGGGTGGTCAGAAAGGTCTCTGAGGAGGTGACATGAGCTGTGTCTGAAAGTGAAGAAACCAAACCCTGTGCGGTAAAATAGAGTCATATCTCTTTATGCCTTGTGGTCTCTTTAGCAAAGATGACACAGATGGCTTATGATTAAAACCAGTTTTGCACCTTTAACTCATAGGCTTCTAATGCTTTTCATCAGTCTGCTCATCTACAGAAAGAACCAAAGAAAGTATGGCACAGGATGATTTCCCATTAGTTTTTTTGTCAGGGTCATGAGGTTACCAGGAGCAAGAGTTCTCTTTGGGAAGCTGACATTTACAGAGCAACTGTTTACCCACCTGAGTTCCTCCCAGGTTGGAGCCAACATGAAATGTATATTTTGTAGATCCTTGAGCTGTCCAAGAAATTGTCCCTCTTGGTCCAAATACAAAAAAACTGCTTCTCCAGGCTATTTTTAATTAGAAGGGTGCTAGAGGAGATCAGAATACCTCCACGGTCCCAGCTGTTTCTCCAACGAGCTTCATTTCTATAAGCCTATCCCCTTCTATGACTGGGATCACCCCGGCATCTCCCCAACAGGACCATGTTCCATTCAGTGTTGTCACTTCAGTGTCGATCCCGTGTGTGGTTGAGACTTGTGGTAGCCTTGTCAAAGATGGCTGCCGTTACAGCCTTTCTTCCCTGTATACACAGCTCATTCTCTCCCATGGAGAGGTGAAGTCTATTCCTCTCATTGAACCTGGACTGGGTTTGTGATTCCTTTAAGCAACAGATTTTAGCAGAGTGACTTTTAAGCCTGAGTCTGGTGCCAGACCAGACACCAGAAACATGGGTAAAGAAGCCTACAGATGACACCAGCCTCTGCTGCCATTTGAGAACAACTGTATGAGGGACCCTAAGTGAGAACCACCCAGCTGAGCCCATCAACTCTAGTCAACAGTAAATATCTGTTGTTTTAAGCCACAGTTTGTTACACAGCATAGATAACCAGAACAGAACTCAATAAATATTGTGAAACAGAATGTGCAGTTCCACTAGCCAATCCTCAGAGACAGTACAGCTAAGCCCTGTCTCAGCCAGTTTACATATTTACACATACCCCTTGCAGAAGGGTGACTCCGATTGAGTATGTATGCTCAGAATAAAAATTTCACTGAGCAGTGAATTTTTCCTGCAAGGACATTAAGAATCCTTCATCAAAGGCAGCTTTGCTAAATGATATCCGTGCCTGAATAGGCTTCTACACATTAGGATTTGTGTCTCCCGTGTGGCTGCCTCTGTTCTACTTATAACTCTGCTATGCATATTATTTCATTTAATTGTATGTGATGATGGCCCACATTCTTCTGAAAAAGAATTTGAAGAGATCTATTATGTTAATAATAGTATAGTAATAGGGGCACCTGGGTGGCTCGGTTGGATAAGCGTCAGCTTTCAGCTCAGGTCATGATCCCAGGGTACTGGGATCAAGCTCCACGCATGGGGCTGCCTGCTCAGTGGGGAGCCTGCTTCTCCCTCTCCCTCTGCCCTTCCTCTCTGCCCCTCCCCTCTGCTCATACTCTCTCTCTGGCTCTCTCTCCCTCCCTCCCTCTCTCTCTCTCTCTCTCTCAAGTAAATAAAAATCCTTAAAAATGTAATATTAGTATAGGAATATATCAGAAGGAACTAAAAATTATACGTTGTCCTAAAAACTGCAAGTATTCATTTATCTGGAAGAGGAAAATCACTTACTGCCCCAAAAGAAGATTCTTCATCATTTTTCACCCTAATACCAAGACTCAAGTCAGAAATAGAGACTGGTGGTTTGACCTGGGTTTCAAATCTATATTTGTGTCTGTAGAAATGAGAGTCATTGCAAATAAACTTTTTAAAAAGCCATGTAGATTTTCATAATAATTCCAAAGCCACTCTTTAAAACTCCATCCAAGAGCATTTAAATCCTAATTTTCTAGTTTTCTCCAATCCACCCAAATCCCCGATGATCCAGAAGTGCCCAAAGTGACCACCCTTTGGGTGTGGTGACAGTGATGATGAAACAGAGAAGTGCACTGAGAAGAGAACAAGGGCTGTCTGAGCCAAACAAGGGAAGCAGTGTCTCCACCACCGGTCATTCACTTCTACCCCTCCCAGGGCCAGGAGGACACTCGGTTTGGAGTAAACCCCATAGCAGCAACAATATCGCCTGTTGACAGGGCATTATTATTCTGCTCCCTTCATTCACATGCAAAGGTACAGCTTTGGATGGATCTTCCACGCAAGTATAAAATGTGACCATCAGAACCAGGGCCGGCCTGCACTACTTTTCCCCAGCAGAGCTACTGTCTGATTTCGCACATGCCCCACTGGGAAAGCCTCAGAAAAGGGGCATAAGCAGAAAGGCCAGGCGGGATGGGTGATTTGGCCACATGTGGTCTGCATAGACAGGTCACGAGGCAAGAGCAACCAAGTCAGAAAGGCTTCTAACTCCCGAAATTATAACAACTGCATCAGAAGAAGGCAGGGTCGTAGTCATGTGCACGGAGATTCAAACAGACAGCCTGAGTTCAATGCTTGTCCGTGTTGCTTTAGATATAGATATGGATATAGATATAGATATGGATATAGATATAGATATGGATATAGATATAGATATAGATACAGATATAGTTGTTGTTGCTTTTTGGTTATGTGACTTTGAGCCAATTCCTTCACCTAAGGCTCAGGTGACTTTACACCACAAAGTATAAAAGTTGTAGATATAAGCGTATTAGTGCTTGGCACATCATTAACAACCATGTAAGTGGTTCCTATATACATTACCCCACAATTCCCACCCTCACGTCCGTCCCTGCCCATCTCAGGAAAAGGGGAGAGCCTGTAGTGATATCCCAAAGCCCAGGGGCCTTTAATCATCCTTGGTCTGGGCCTTCCTGCCCACCCCCTTATAAGGGTGCAAGAAGATACCCTGTGATCTCACAAAGGAAGGGAAGAGTCCCATCTGGCCCCGTAGAGCTGTAGGTTCAAGCCAAGAAGCCCTCAACTCTGAGTCAGCCACTGCAAAGAGGTCAGTGGGCAGCATCTGCTACTCGCCTTGAATAATACTGATGAACAGCCAAAGCCGAAAGGCACCTAGTCTCCATTTGCATATCAGCAGCTAGTGACACAACCGAGCTAGTAGAAGCCCACCCCTGCACACACCCCTGAATCTCTCCCTTCATGCTCCCCACCCCCTCCACTGCCCCCAAGGAGACATCCTAGATTCCTTATAGTCCTGCACCCCACATCCGGTCAGTCAGCAAGCCCTGTGTCCGGCTCCCAAGAGAGGTTTGAGTTCTTCTACTTCTCTCCATCTCTGCTGCTGCCCCGTGGTCCAGACCACTTCCTGTCCTGCCCAAACAGCTAGTGCTGCCGGCCCATTTCTTCCTCTGGCTCCCCATTTCCCTACTCCACATAACAACCCACATTCTCATCCTGCTGGACGTGCTGGACTCTTAGTTGAAGCCCTTCAGTGGAGCCACACTGCATAAGTCCATCTCCTCCCCAGAGCCCATCATTGTGGGACCCTTGCCCTCCTCTGTCCCTCATCTCATGCCATCTCTGGGCTCCAACTACATGGGCCTCCTTTCTGGCCTTGGGACTTGGCACTTGCTTTTCCCTTTGCCTTAAGTTTTCTTCCTCTGGCTCTGTGGAGTGCTGCCTTCTTGACATTCTTCCAGTTAAAGCTCACACATCACTTCTCGAAGAGTCCTCAGCTGCCCACCTCCCTTCTGACCCCCACATACTATCATGTCTAATCACAAATAGAAATTCTTCTGAGAAAATAATCTTTCTACTTATGTCTGTCTGCCCTCAATACAGGGAAAGTTCCTTGAGGGTACATCGTTCATTGATGTAACCTCAACATCTAGAACCAGGCCTGGCCCCCACAGTAGTTGCTCAATGAATATTGGTATATTTATTTGGTATGTATAAACATACATTTATTCACTCAACCAACCAACAAGCCTTCTGTCCTCCACCTTTTAGCCCAATGTCTTCCACACGGTAGACAAACTTAAAGCTTATGCACCCCCATCCAAGAAGTTCATATCTTACTGTGTACCTACATAACTGCAATAGAAAGTGATAGGAATAAATGCCTAAATGCCATACGAGTGATGTACATGGGCCACCATCTGTGTTCCAATGAGACAGCCATCGTTTCACATAGTTCATCTGGGAAGATTTCAAAGAGAAAACAGAATTCGAGCGGAGTAGGAGTTGGAATTGGCAAAGATAAGATGGAAGCGGGGACTTGAGAGAAAGCAAAAGTCAGGGGGAAAGGCAGCTCCAAACTGCAAAAGTGCAAAGCAAGTTGGGCAGGAGACAAGAATAGGTAAGGCTGAGCTGGCTCAGGAGGTCCATTAGGGCAGCCAAGCAGGAGGAAAGTCAGAATGAGAACTGGAAGCACCCCAGTGAGAAAGCTAAGGCAGTTTGAGCCACAGAGGCAAAAACCAGGCTTTGCCCACAGTCTACCCTGGTGACTTATCATCAGTACCTGAGCTTGATCTCACTGCATACCCGTGTGTGTGTGAGCAAATGTATCTCATGTCATGGATTTCAAGGCTATTTGCTATATTAATGTATCTAATAGGTTCAACTGATGTCAACTATATGTACTCTTCTTTATTTCTAATATCTTCCAAATACTGTAGCAAACAATGTGAAAAATCTTTAGGGAAGTCACAGACAAGGTTACAGTGCTCAGCCTTAATTTCTCATACTTCATATGTTGTCTTAGGTCAATTCATAGACTATCTATCGATCTATTTATCTATCTATCTGTTTTTTTCTGGTATCTAAGATCCATTATGGGAATAAAACTGATATAATAAAAAGCTTTTACTTTGTATATGATTTTACTTCTAGAAATTGTATTTTCCATTAAATACCCAAAGGCTTAAAAGTACATTTTTTTTCCTATCCTGATATTTATTTTTCAACAGAAAAGCTTGTGAGGTGGTTACATTTGGAAGTTTAATTTCAATTAAAATTGCCATATTTCCTTGTATAACTCCCTTTTTTCAAACCTGTAGTGGTAGCACAGGTGTGATTCAAATGCTCCATGAACACACAGATTAAATGGAAATTTTTAAAAATCGGTATTAACTTACCGACATTTCAAAGGACACTGAACACCATTAAATACAATCAGATTAGATCTATCAGTGGTCAATGTCAAGACATTTAGACTCAACCAGGCCAAACTATAAAAATATTAAAATATTGTTATTTTATTTTTATTTCTGAAAAAGCTCACCCTATGTGCGTGTGTCCGTGTGTGTATAAAACTCCCTTTCTTTTTTAAGGTATGACCATATTCCTTTTATCAGTCGGTCTTTATAACAGAGTTGTAAAATAAGCAAAGCAGGTGAGATGAGACTCATTTCTGGGGTGGGAGAAATTATAAAGACCAGCAAGGAGGTGACGAATGCCAGGAGCAGCAGTGCCCAAAGGAGGACCTGATGTGCCTTTTCCTTTCACTCAGTCTATGTGAGAAAGACAGGCAGAGAGAGAGAGACAAGGGAGCTGTACGTGTGATTATTCCATCAATTCTGTCTGCATCTAGAAAGCCAGCAGAGCAGTCGCCTCCCATGGGCTTCCCACGCCAACAGTTACCCCAAAACATCATCATCATTATAACATGACAGACTAGGTTCCTTTCCCATTCACTTGCTGCCTGCAAAGCAAACAATAAAAAAAAATAAAATAAAATAAACAGAAGAACCTACTGGATAACCCAAAAAAGGTCAATGCTGCCAGTTTGTTATGTAATATATTTTAAAATCCTCCCCTAGGCTGTAAGCACAGCTCCCACCACGCCTTTGGAGAGGGCCTGGGCTGCTCCTGTTGACCCCGGTGCCCTAGTAATGAGTCAGTAAAAGAATCATCCTTTGCCTTCCTTTGTGCTAAAAATTAGACATGAGCAATAATTGGGGAGGTGTGGGAAGAAAATGGTAACTGGATTACTCTAAGCTGGATGTGTTATTGCCAGCCCAGTGGTTCTCAAAGTGTAGTCCAGACCAGCAGCATCAGCGTGCCCCGGGAAGTTGTTAGAAATGCAGATTACCAGGCTCTATCCCAGACCTACAGCATCAGAAACTCTGGACATGGGAACCCATCAGGTGATTCTGATGCAGGTTAGTTTGGGGACCATGGCTGTGGGTAGGCTACAGTCTTGTCATGAGCAGTGCCCTCATGACTCTGCAAGTGAGGGATTCAGCTTCGCATGACTAGTTCTCCGTGTCAGATCCTCCTGCTCATCTCTGTCCACCATCCCGCCTCTCCCAACCCTGGGTGCCCAGTTCTGGTCTGTTCACTGTGGCTCTAGGCCACGGGACAGGCCTGAGTCTCTGATCCCTTTGATCACCTTCACAGCTTCCAGCACCGTAGTGGGAGAGGCTGGTAAGGGAAATAGTAGAAGGAGTAGAATTTTGCCCCCTGGCGTCAAAAGTATAAAGGTTGTGGGGCACCTTTGTGGCTCAGTTAGTTGAGCATCTGACTCGTGGGATCAAGCCCCATGTCGAGGCTGCACATGAGTGCTCACTCTCTCAAATAAATAAATCTTTTTAAAAAAAATAAACTGTACAGGTAGTAAAAGTCTTTAAGTAGGGGGTAGATGTGGGATTCCTGGTACATTGCTGTGTAGAGGCTGGGTGACCAAGATCCCAGTTCTGGCCTCAGGGGATTGTTCTTAACCTTGTTGAGCCCTTTGTTTGCTCACCTGCCAATCAGGATTGTGTGAGAACAACCACTTGAGATAATGCGCTTCCTCAAAGGGGCTGGCTTGCCTGCAGGCCACAGATAAATAGTGGTCATAATTATCACAACAACAAGAAAGGGCAACAGGGAGGACTCTGCCTGACAGGTAACACAGGTGAAAATAGGAGATTGTGAGAGACCACAATGGTCTTGGAGCCCTCACCTAAGGAGCTGGAGAGTACCAACGGACATTGGGGAGGCTAACGTGAGCACAAGCACCTGGGGGACTTGCTAAAATGCTGGTTCTGGGGGGCGGAGCGGGGGGGGGGGCTGAGAGTCTGCCTTTCTCACAAGTCCCTAGATGATACCCGAGCTGCTACACCACCCTTCGAGTAGCAAGGCTATGGCTTTTGTTCTCCGGTAAGTCAAGGGCAGAGAAGTGCTCCCCGGGACACCAAATACTAGTAATACTACCTGCCTGAAAGCTTGCCAAGTTTACACAACTCAGTTCCTGCAGGCCACCTAGAGGTGCCCCTCAGCCCTCCGAGACGTCCTCTAACTGGCGTCTATAGGACAGACAGGAACTTCCAGACCCAGCTGCTGCGTCAAAAGCAAGAGGTTATCCACAGGGTGCTCCTTGTCAATGATGTAGTTTGGGGATGTTGACGAGGTCCAGAGCTGAAGTCTTTGGTGCAAAAAGGTAATTTTATTAAAGCTTAGGGACAGGAGCCATGGGCAGAAAGAGCTGCTACACTGGAGTCCTGAGGAAGAGCTGGTTATACACTTAGGAGTTGGGGAGATATGGAAAAAGGGAGGTGTCCAAAGGGACTTTTATACGCTAAGACTCTTTTATATGCAAAGATTCTCAGGATCCTGGAGGCCTTGCTATTGTCAAGCTAAGGTGGTTTTTCCTTCTAGCAAAGCATTAACATTAAGACTGTCGGACATGTGGGTGCCTGGGTGGTTCAGTGGGTTAAAGCCTCTGCCTTCGGCTCAGGTCATGATCTCAGGGTCGTGGGATCAAGGCCCGCATTGGGCTCCATGCTCAGCAGGGAGCCTGCTTTCTCCCCTCTCTCTTCCTGCTCTCTGCCTACTTGAGCTCTCTCTCCCTCTGTGAAATAAATAAATAAAATCTTTTATCTTTTTTTTTAAGATTTTATTTATTTATTTGACACAGAGAGAGAGATTACAAGTAGGCAGAGAGGCAGGCAGAGAGACAGGGAGACAAGGAAGCAGGCTCCCTGCTGAGCAGAGAGCCCGATGCGGGCCTCGATCCCAGGACGCTGAGATCATGACCTGAGCCGAAGGCAGAGGCTTTAACCCACTGAGCCACCCAGGCGCCCTAAATAAAATCTTTAAAAAAAAAAAAAAAAAGACTGTCAGACACTACATCAAAAACTAATGATGTATTTTATGTTGACTATGGAACATAATAAAATAAATAAAAACTTTTTAAAATGAAAAAGGAAAAAAAAAGACAGTCTGGAGTTTTCTGGAGGAATGTCACACATATCCCACCCAGGAGCTGGGGAGGCGGGGGTGGTCAGGGGGCTGTCAGCTGGTGCTATGTCTTCAGCTTGCCTTCTGCTCCCACATCACCAGGGCATCCCCATCACACCCCGCCATCATGGCCCACAAATGCCAGAATGTGCGGGGCTCTGAAAATGCCACCCCAGAGCCCCTAGCGGGCATCCTTCATGCATTCAGAAGGAGGACGGAAGTTCCTGTTGTTTCTCTCTACCTCCCGCTTTCTCTCATTTGCTCTCACTTTCTTTAATTCTGCAGCAGCAATTCTGGGAACATTATCACCAGGAGCTCTTAAAACAATGGCCAAAAGCAGTATCTTTGCTCAGAAGAGTGAACTATGGAAAATTGCATAGTTTATTAATGAGCAAAGTGAAAACCGGAAATTGTATAACATGTCAATTCAGAAGAGATTTTTTTTGCCACATGAGAACGATGATAAATAAAGATCCCTTCAGGTTCTTCATTTCAATCTTTTTTGTTTCTCCTCCTTAGCCAGAAGATATTGGACAAGCACCAATAGTAAATGCCCCAGAAGGTGGAAAGGTTGACTTGGAAGCCTTCAGCCATTTTACAAAAATCATCACACCAGCAATTACCAGAGTGGTGGATTTTGCCAAAAAGTTGCCTATGTTTTGTGAGGTGAGGACACTGTTCTTCCTTCTGTGTTATTTTTCATTACAGTTCCATCAGTTTCCAGGAATAGGAAGTATTATTTATGATTTAATATTAATTAGTAGGGACTTAGTCGCATGAAAGCAATATCAGTACAAAACGAAAATGCACTGTTTCACTTTTATTTCCCTACCTTCTCTATTCAGTCATCATTCATTAGCTAGTCTGAAAGACCCTCAGATCCCACTACCCAAGAATCTGACACCGGGCTTCCACTGGATGCAAAGGCAAGAGGGTTTATTGTTCACAGACGCGCCTGCCGGCGGTCAGCAGCATCAGCTGGCTGAGCGCGCCGGGCTTTTGGCTCACAAGCTTTTTATAGGGGAAAAAGGGGGTACATAAGCAACGGCTTAGCAACAGGCTTTCTATTAGTTATTTAAGACAACAATGCAGGTTATCTAAGGCCACAGGTGCTACTTCCCTTGGAATCCTCCGGAATGGTTATTTAAGACAACAATGCAGGTTATCTAAGGTCACAGGTGTTACTTCCCTGGGAATCCCTCGGAATGGCGGGGAGGGGTTCTCAGGACTCTCCGTCCTTTGTTCTCTGCAGCCAAGCGGTTACAGAAAGGTAAGAATGCGGTTAGTTAGTTGACGGCTGGGGGAGGGTGTTCACAAGCGGGGGTCTTTCAGTCCACATGAGGCTGAAGATCCTATCTACCTATTCACCAACTCCAGGCATAGGGAAATATGACAGCAATAACATCTGTTCATTCGGCATGTACGATGTCCCAGCTACCATGCTCAACTCTGCCCACATTGAATCCAATCCTTATAACAGATTTGCAGGATAGCTTTAATTAAGCCCATTTTATAGATGGGGGAAACTAAGATCAAAGAGATCGAGTTAACTTATCCAAACATGGAGCCATGGTTTGAGTCTAAGTCAATATGCTTTCCATTACATAACCTAGCAAAACAGTTGTGTGGTTGTTTCCTCCTCAAGAATAAGGATCCCCCTCACAGAGCAAGGATCTTAACTCCTTAACTCTCCTCTCTTTTCTTTTAAGTTCACTCTTTCTTGCCCCATCTTCGTGGCACCCTGAATTGCTCAGCCACCTGAGCTCATAGGCTTTCCCTTTAGGACACCTCATCTCTCATACATTTGTTTCCAGTGTTTGTGGCCCCCTGAAGATCTTTAGCCTTTCTCACTCTCATTAGAACACCAAAGAGGGAAACAAACTGTGCAGGTCCCTGAGCCGCCTCTGGAGTGGGCTGGAGATCCCAGGTGGTCTCAAGAGCCAGAGCTTTCTTGCCAGAGGCATTTTGGGGCATGTGCTGTTCACATTGGGCTCACAGTAATTTTCTGCTAAGACCCATGCCAACCCCCAGCAAGGTTGGTGGACACCCAGGGCTTTGAAAAAAAAACTAAAATCGCTGCTGACAGAACTGCCAAAAAACACCTTAAGAATCATTTCTGGAGTGCAGGGCACTGTCATCTTTGCCAATCTGAGTGATGTTCTCCTGAGGAGACAGGAAGAGTCTGTGGGAGTGTCGCTGCACCTCTGCCTGTTAGGCCCTACCTGCCACGATCTCACAGTGAAAGTATTGTGGCGGGTGACCAAGATCATTTGCCCACATGTTGAAACAAATCTCACCAGCATCCTACAAACCTTCCTGAAAGGGAAAGTCATCTGGCCTAGTTTTTAAACTGTTGGTGATCCTTGACAAATACGTATTCAGCTTTTATTTCAATCTGAACCAAGCAAGAGCAAAGTTTTAAAAAGAAATCCTCTACTTCATCTACACTCAGACTTGGCTACAAAGGCAGGGCCTGCCCAAGTTTCCATTCTTTGTGACAAATTTAAAAAAATAAATAAATGGTTCGATCTGATCAGTAATTCCTCTTTGCTATTTTATGTCAGTGGTTCTCAAGAGTAGGGTCCCTAAAATAAAAGCAAGAGCATCCCCTGGGAACCTGGAGAAGAGAATGCAGAAACGCAGAGGGTGGGACCAGCAATGTGTTTAACAAGCCCTTAGGTGACCCTGATGAGGCCGACTGTCTCCCTGTTCCCCATAGGCATTAAAGCCAGCCTCCACCTACTTGGGCCAATTCTCCATCCTACTGGTGGACGACCTGTCCAACCTCAGGATTTCCTATTTCCTACAATGATCTTGGGCCAAAAATCCAAGGATATAATCAAGGAATACAAATTAGAACCTAAATAAAGGCAAATCACAGGGATTCTTTTTCTTTAATGAGTGGAAGGAGAGAATTCCACAACCAAATATGAAATGACTTTTATTCTGTAGAAAAAGCTAAGTAATGTGAAATTAAGTGGTAAGATGGCTAGGTTGAGTTAGCAAAAAATATGAAATACCCAGCATTTTAAATGTAATTCAGTAATATTACCTTCGGTTTTACATAACAACCAAAATTGAACTAGTCAAGAGTTGCCAAGAGTGATGCCCCAAAAGAATTTGTACCTGATTTCATGAAAAGATAACAATTATGTGTGATTTATATATTTGTTGTTTATGGAAACTCAGTCATATCCTAAGTACTTAAAAAGAATGTGTTCTCTTCTTTTTGCACTGGATTCTGGAAGCTCTAGCTTCAAATACTAGCCTCACTCATAAAACCCTCATGTGACCCCTTAGCATGTTATTCACCCTCTCAGTGCCTGGATTTCTGCTTCTGTAAATGAAATTGGAATTAGAATATTCACTTCACTGTATTGCTGTGAAGATTAAGTAAGGTGACATACATAAATCTTAGCACAATGCCCAATGCATCAAAAATATCCATTAACTAATAGCCTTTCAAACTACTTTGATAATGGCTTTTAATTAAACATTCTCTCCCACCAGAAAGTAAAACTCTGATTTTTTGTTATTTTGCTAACAAAGTTGCTTTTTTTTTAAAGTTTATTATAAATGTTATCACAGTATCACAAATCCTAATTAACAAGGCAACCAAATATGCTTAAAACAAGATTACAGTACTGGCAGAGAAATCCAGTTTGTGAAGTAATTCTGGTGCCTCAGGCACTGAGAACTAAACCCTAAGAGCCAGGAAGTCTGAATTCTAGTCTCATCTCTGCCTTTAACTCACTGGGTGGCCTTGGGCAAAGCTTTTAAATCTCTGGGCCTTGGGGACAACATACCTCTCTATGTGACCTTCTCCTTATATGCCTTTTGAGAGACCCAAGGAGCAAACTTGCTTCAAAAAACAAAGAGAAGCTGAGTTGCCAGCTGTTGACTGGTAGAACTATGAGAAATCTAGGTAAGCTTAACATAAACCATGTTCTCAAGCACTGATCAGTTGGTGTTATGCTACAGACCCCCAGAGGAAGGGATTATTAGCTCAATCTCACACAGGACTGTAATCCCAGTTGGAAATCTATATCCATCATAAACGAAAGGCAAAGTACTGACATTAAAATTGGTCACCAACCTGGAGTATGAAAAATGGTTGTTGAAAGTCTGCAGCCAAGTAGGAAGGGAAAAGCCGTAGGCTCAAAGAGTGCAAGACCAAGTTGATCAGCGGATGTGGTCCCTGTTGCTATTAAGATCCTGCATGTTAATCCTCACTGTGTGGTCCCTGTTGCTATTAAGATACTGCATGTTATTCCTCACTATGTGGTTCCTGTTGCTATTAATATACTGCATGTTATTCCTCACTGACATCTGTGCACTTGTTCTTGCTAATGTGAGCTGGTTTTTTTCAGCTGCCATGTGAAGACCAGATAATCCTCCTCAAAGGCTGCTGTATGGAGATCATGTCCCTTCGTGCTGCTGTGCGTTATGACCCAGAAAGTGAGACTTTAACCTTGAATGGGGAAATGGCAGTGACGCGGGGCCAGCTGAAGAATGGGGGTCTTGGGGTGGTGTCGGACGCCATCTTTGACCTGGGCATGTCACTGTCTTCTTTCAACCTGGATGACACTGAAGTAGCTCTCCTTCAGGCTGTCTTGCTAATGTCTTCAGGTAAGTGCTCCCAGACTCATTTCTGGGTGGCAAGAGCTTTTGTGTGTTTGGCGCTAATTCAAATCATTTGATGAGTTCCCAGTCCCCTACCTCCCTTTTACCTTCAGAATCATAGCTCACTCTCTTTCAGCAAGCAATTGGGGGTTTGCCAATGAACTGGGAACTGAAGGGGGGTGTCAGGTATCTGATGCTTCCTGAAGTCTCCCAGCATAGTAGGAAGGACCCAAAGAAGCCATTTTAAAGACTCTATGAAATGGTCCACCTTCAATAGACATTACCCAGCCTGACTTATAGTCATTGGCCAACCCTGCCCCCTTCTGATTTTATGTACACAAGATATAAGTATGAGTAATGACACCACTCCCTATTAAGGTCTGGTTGAGGAAATCACAAATGAAAGCTAAAATTTTTTATGGCTTAGCTACAACTTAATTTTCAGCTATATTGCTAAATAGCACACCACCCCAAAATTTAGTGGCTTAAAGCATCCCAAGATGGTGGGGGTTGGGGCTAAGACCTCAGACATAGCTTCAGGCCTCTCTCCATATGGCCTCTCCTCTGGCAGGCTAATTGAACTCTTCCATGGCTGGTGGATTCCAAGAAGGAGAGTTCCAAGCACATAAAAGCAGAAATTGCAGATGTCGTAAGGCCCAGGTTAGAGTCATATAGCATCACTTCTGCCACATGCTTTGGTCCAAACAAGACCCAGCACCAGTTCAGAGTCAAGAGCTCACCTCTAGATGGGAAGAATGGCAGAGTTTGCAGCCATCTTTAACCTACCCCAAACTCAATATCAGGGCTCCAGACTCCTTCAGTGAAGAGTGTATAATAATGCTGACACTTTTCAGAGATCATGTCATAATAAATAAGAAATGCAAAATAATGATAAATCCTTTAAGGAAAGCTAGTCTTTAAATAGAAGGTAGCAGGTCGCCTGGGTGGCTCAGTCAGTTGGGCCTCCTGCTTTTGGGTTTGGCTAGGTCATGATCTCAGGGTCCTGGGATCAAGCCCCACATGGAGATTCCTGCTCAGCGGGAGACTGCTTGTCTCCCTCTTCCTCTCGCTCCAACTTGTGCTCTCTCTCTCTCAAATAAATAAATAAAAATTTAAATAAAAAATAAATAGAAGGTAGTTTCAGAGGCCTCCTGTGCCTTTTCAGAACACCATCAGTTTAGCTGTGCCTCAGCACTTGTCACTCTGCACTATAGTTGTCAGCTTAACTTATCCACCTCTCCCTCTGGACTGTTTATTTTTTGAGGACAGAAATATGTCTAATTGGACACCTACCACATAAGCCAGTGTCTAGTACAATTTGAAAAAAGTTTATTAGCTAAATGACTAAACAGATGGGTAAATTATCAATCACATATACAATGAGAACTTTGTAAAGTTCACACTTCCTGGTTCACTCAGTAGAATTCCTTCTTTTTTTTTTTTTTTAAGCTCATCTTGAAGTGTATTTGCTACAGGACATTTAGGTGTGGCAGACTTTTTTTTAAAATTCTTTTTATTAGAAAGAATGTCAAATGTAAGTAGACTAGCATAAGGAACCCTGTTGTATGTTGTGGTAGATAGGCTGTAGGGCGCCACCCAGGTTTCCCACCTTCTGATATTTACACCCCTGTACAATCCCCTCTCACTGAGTGTGCACAGAACCTGTGACTTGCTTCAATAGAATATGATGAATTCAATGTCATCCCATGTGATGAGGTTACTTTATGTTATATAAGCTTCCCTCTTGCTAACAGTCTTGCTCCGGAGACTCTCCTCCCTGGCTGGCTGAAGTAAGCAGCCGTGTTGGAAAAACTGACATGACAGGGACCTGCATGTGGCCTCTTGGAGCTGAGGGTGGTCTCTAGTCAACAATGAGAAACCGAGGTCCAAGGTCCTTTAGGAAAATTATTCTTAAAGAAATAAAATGGATAACTTATCTAAGGACTCACTATGTGACCTTGAGTCAACCCCTTATCGTCTCTGGGTTTCAGTGTCTTTTAAAATAAAGAAATTGAACTAAATAAGTGGGAATTATAGTCCTGGAGGGGGCAATCAAGGTAATTTTTAGCTGAAATTTTAGTGGTACAAAGACAATTTTAAATAACATCGAACCACATAGTGAGAAAGCTATTTCTCTTAGAATTTTCTTTCTGCTTATATCTCCCAAATAAGGCAAGGAGAGAGATTCATTTTGGTGCCAATCTGTTCTGAATGCCTCTCTAAACACAATGACCTCCCTTTTTAACAGACAGAGCGGGTCTTGGGCACAGTCTTCAGCAAGAATCTTTAGCTAAAGTTTAATAAAGGTTTCTGTCACTCACCCATTTTGGCAGTTATCTTCTATGTATGGCAAATGGATTTTTATTTACTGAATAATATAATGTTTCCTCTGTAGTGAGTTAATTTTAACAGACGGTTCAGCAAATCATCTCAGTAAGGTAAATAAAAGGAGATGTCAAGAAGGCAAAAGTTGTGAATGTGATACCAAACTCTATCAAGCACTTAACTGGATGATTCTTCCCCATCCTCTGATTCTGATGACACTGTCACGACCTGACAGCCATGCAACATACTTCAAACCTTTTAAAACTCTTCTCCACCCTGATGACCAGGGCAGTTTTCATTATTACTTCCAAGACCAGAAAGTATTACAAGACACTTTATGTTGGTACATGATGGCTCCATATCAGTGCAGCTTGGCTCTAGCCCTTCTCAAGGTTGTCCTCTAAGCCCATTGGTCTGTGTGGCACAGTATCTTAGGCCTCTTCTTCAAAGCCTCTTCCAGGAGGTGCTACCACTTTGGTCCTGCAGTGATGAGTGGAGGGCTAAAATGGAAATGATCTGAAGGATGTATCTTTGAGAAATTCTGTCTTAAGGAGTTAAAAACAGTCTTTGACTTTTAAAATATTCCTTCATAAACATGCTTAGTACCATTTGAACATGATCAAAATGTCCTTTCATTTTCTCTGTGTCATTTATACGACCACCTTATCTTTATCTCTCATCAAAGGACAGAATTTGAGACCACAAAACCCAGGTTATTTTTTTTTTCCCTTTGAAGGAATACATCCAGAGCAGTGTTATGTTGATTTTTGTTTGGATCAAAAAGAAAAGGATCCTGTGGAGAATTCTTCTGGCACACTCAAAGAAAGAGAGAAGAAAAGGGTGAGGGAGGGAGAGGGATTGAGAAGACACAGAGCAGCATCGTCAAACACAAAGGAAAACACAAAGTTAAAATGCACAAATGACAATTCAAGCCAAATAGGGGATGCCAAAAGCCCGTATATTTTGTTTAAACTCAAAAGAGTGGATTGAGACATTAGTGCTGAGCCTTCTTTACAGATTAAGCAGAACCCTGTTTTGGTTTTTACTAGTACAGATCCTTTGATAACTGAATACTTAAAGTGTGAACTTACTTGATCAGAGCCACAAAGAGCAAAGGGAGGAGTACTAGGCAGTGGGGTGGTCAGGCTCCCTGGAGGTATATGAGGAATCCAACCAGGTTTATAAATTATTATTTTTTTGGGTTTTTTTATTGAGGTATAATTAACATATAACATACTAGTTTCAGATGTACAACATAATGATATTTTTATATATTGCAAAATGATCACCATGATAAGTCTAGATAACATCTGTCCCCATATATAGTCAGAAATTTTTTTCCTGTGATGAAGACTTTCAAGTTCTACTCTCTTAACAACTTTCCAAACATGCAATAGAGTATCATTAACTATAGTCACCATACCGTACATTACATTTCCAAGACTTATTTATCTTATAACTAGAATTTTGCTTGTACCTTTAGACCTCCTTCATTCATTAAGCCCATCCCGGCCTACAGCTTCTGGCAACCACCAATCTGTTCTCTGTTTCTTTGAGCTTGGTTTTGTTTATTTCTTTGTTTTTAGATTTCTCATATAAGTGAGATGATACAGTGTTTGTCTTTCTCTGACTTATTTTTCTTAGTATAATGTCCTTGCAGTCCATTAATATTGTTGTAAATGGCAAAACTTCTTTCATTTTTTATGGCTAATATTCCATTGTACGTATATACCACATCTTCTTTATCTATTTGTCCATGGATGGACAGTTAGGTTGTTTCCATATCTTGGCTATTGTAAATAATGCTACAATGAACATGGGGTCCATATATCTTTTCAAGTTAGTGTTTTTGTTTTCTTTGGATAAATACCCAGTAGTGGAATAACTGGATCATACGGTAATTCTATTTTTAATTTTTTGAGGAACCTCCATATTGTTTTCCATTGTGGCTGCACCAATTTGCACTCCCAGCAATAGTGCACAAGAGTTCCCTTTTCTCTACATCCTTGCCAATACTTATTATCTCTTGTCTTTTTGATAAACAGCCACTCTAACAGGTGTGAAGTGATATCTCATAGTGGTTTTGATTTGCATTTCCCTGATGATTGGTGATGTTTAAATTCTTTACATATGCCTGTTAGCCATCCATATGTCTTCTATGGAAAAATGTCTCTTCAGATCCTCTGCCCAGTTTTTAATCAATTGTGGATTTTCTTGCTATCGAGTTGTAGGATTCTTTTTATATTTTGGATATTAATCCCCTATCAGATATATGATTTGCAAATATTTTCTCCCATTACATAGGTTTCCTTTTCATTTTTTGATGGTTTCCTTTTCTGTATAGAAGCTTTTTTGATTGATGTAGTCCCACTTTATTTTTGCTTTTGGAATCAGATCCACAAAAATCATCACCAAGACTAATGTGAAGGAGCTTACCACCTCTGTTTTCTTCCAGAAGTTTTATGGTTTTAGGTCTTACTTCAAGTCTTTAATCTGTTTTGAGTTCATTTTTGTGTATGGTGTAAGATAGGAGTCTAGTCTCACTCTTTTGCATGTGGTTATCCAGTCTTCTCATCATCATTTACTGAAGAGACTGTCCTTTCCTCATTATTTACTCTTGGTTCCTTTGTCATAAATTAACTGACCATATATACATGAGTATATTTCTAGGCTATCTATTCTGTTCCATTGACCTTTGCATCCACTTTTATACCAATATCATACCGTTTTGATTGCTATAGCCTTGTAATATAGTTTGAAATCAAGAGAGATGATGCCCTCAGTTTTGCTCTTCTTTCTCAAGATCGCTTTGGTTATTAAGGGTCTTTGTGTTTCCATACAAATTTTAGGATTGTCTGTCCTATTTCTGTGAAAATACCATTGATATTTTGATAGGGACTGCATCGAATCTGTAGACTGCTTTTGGTAGGATGCATATTTTAACAATATTAATTCTTCCAATCCATGAGTACAGAATATCTTTCCATTTATTTGTGTCTCTTTCAATTTCTTCTATCAATGTCTTATACTTTTCAGTGTATAGGTCTTTTACTTCCTTGGTTAAATTTATTCCTAAGTATTTTATTCTTTCTGATGCTATTGTAAATGGTATTGTGTTCTTCATTTCTTTTGCTGATAATTAATTATTAGTATATAGAGACAAAACAGATTTTTGTATATTAATTTTGTATCCTGCAACTTCATTGAATTCATTTATTAATTCTAACAGTTTTTCGATGAAGTCTTGATTTTCTATATATAATATCATGTCATCTGCAAATAGTGACAGTTTTACCTTCTTCCAATTTGGATGGCTTTTCTCTCTTTTTCTTGCCTAATTGCTCTAACTAGAACTTTAGTACCATGTGGGATAAAGTGTCAAGAATGGAAACCCTTGTCTTGTTCCTGATCTTAGAGGAAAAGCTCTCAGTTTTTCACCACTGAATATGATGTTAGCTATGGGCTTATCATACATACCTTTATTTTGCTGACATGCATTCCCTCTGTATCCACTTTTGTACCCCAAGTGTTGCAGCCTGGATGTTCCCCAGTCATCTAGCCTTCTCATGACATCCCTTTATCATTTTTGTGACATTGCCTTAAGTCCCCTCCCATATATTTTGGGAAGGCCAGCGATCCTCCCAAGACTTGGGAAGATTTCTTGGTCATTACACAGTCACGGTCTCCTCTAGCTCCAGCTTCCCACTCTGATTCTTCTTTTCTCTGCACAGGGTGATACTAGCATGGCTCACATCTTTTCATTTTAATTCCCCAAAATACCACCAATAAAAGACTGCTACAGGTAGCAGTTTTATCAACTGAATAAGGGATGGGAAGGAGTAGCTCATTACAACCCAGAAAACTAAAACTGGATATTGTGCTTGTCTTTGTGAGAATTTCTTATTGTCTGACACTCCTCCTTTGGCATTCATGCCTCCTAAAACATTTCCAGTCCCTTCTCACGTCTCCCCTCCTCTGCATGTCCATCCATGCTTGCCTTCCCCTCTCTGCCAGGCAGCCAGTGGAAACTCAAAATCTTCTCCTTATTATGCATGGTATTTCAACTCTAGAGGTGAGATTTCTCCTTCTGTATCCGAAGAGGGAGGTATGCCATTCCCACCCAATAAGGTGATTTGTCTAACCTAGATACATTTATCTGAACAAAGCACTGACTCCCTTTATGTAAATTATGATACTTTCTGAGACCATGGTCCCTGATGCCCCAGAGTTCATGTTGCATCCATGCTCCTTCCTAGAGTTGATAGGTCCCCAGATCTGCCCATTTCATACTCAAAGGCTTGAATTGGACAGAGCAGGGATTCTCCTTTCCACTTCTGAATTAACATTCATCTTCCCTCTTCTCCTCAGACCGCCCAGGGCTTGCCTGTGTTGAAAGAATAGAAAAATACCAAGATAGTTTCCTGCTGGCCTTTGAACACTATATCAATTACCGAAAACATCATGTGACACACTTTTGGCCAAAACTCCTGATGAAGGTGACAGACCTGCGGATGATTGGAGCCTGCCATGCCAGCCGCTTCCTGCACATGAAGGTGGAATGCCCCACGGAACTCTTTCCCCCGTTGTTCTTGGAAGTGTTCGAGGATTAGACTGACTGACTTCATTCTCATAATTCCTATAGCACTACTGGGTGTCATTTCATTCCATTGCCTAGATCTTTTTTGTTTGTTCCTTTGTTTCTTTGTGTTGGGAGGGAGTGTTTGGGGGTAAAGGGAGGTAGTCCTTAGCATAGACATGGATGAAATTGCCCCTTGAATGCGGGTACTTGTAACTATTGCATTTTGTTCTCCAGTCCTTTGATGTGAATGCTTTGAAGATTTTAGAGTTGTGGAGGTGGGGTGGGGACAATCGTTAATTCACCAGCACCAAGCCATCACCAGCTCCCATATGTCCCTGGTCAGAGACTCAAGCAAGCAAAATGGCGTGGCAGAAGACTAACGAAGCCTTAAAACCAAGATAATATGGTCATCTTGATCCAGTCCTGATTTTTGCAGGGCTCAAATTAGCATGGTGCAAACCACCTTTGGTTAGATGTGGCTTTCAGCTTTCTAGGGAAAGGTCTGAACTGATTTTTATCTATTCAAGAGCATGCTGTTTTCAGCACTCTTCATTCTCTCCTGGCAGCATAACTTGGAATGTATAAGAATATTTGTTCCTGAAAAATCAGCTGTCCTTTCACCCTAATTTTCCTGATCCTATGATTTCATTCAAGTTATACAAGGGTGTGACTCAAAGATGTGCAGGTATTTGACTGACTGAGGCCAACGAGGGAAACAATTTTCCTCAACAAGCCCAAAGAAGTTAGAAATCTTCATTAATGTCAATGACTCAACAGTTCCCAAAAATCCACATGGTGTTACCTCAGAGTAGGAAGGCTACTTTACAGTTCAGGCTCAGAGAAAATTTCCACCAAAATCAAACCGATTTGCAGAGTGTTGTCACTTTTCAATGACATCTGATCTGTCATCTCTCAAACTCCTGAAGTTGTTTAATCCTGATTGCATCTTTGCTGAGCTGACAACAGATTTCCCTACGGATTAAATCTTCTAATCAAGGAGAGATAACAAGCTGAAATTTGAGTCTTGTTCTGGAGGAATTCTGAGGAGAGATAAGTGTGGTGCATTCTGAGTTGAAGGAAGTGCAGTGTTCTGAGAGTCTCTTCATGTACTGATGGTTCCCCTTGGTCTTAGATCCTCAAGCTCTTTGCTCTACAAATAAATGTTTCCTAGTCCCCTTTTCCCTCTGACTCTCAGGCTTGATAGCACTGAAAAAAGACTGGTCTGGCCACTGACCCTCCCTATCGCTCCTAGAGCATTGCCCTGACAGATGTTTCACAGAAGATACCTGCAGACTATATAAATGAACACTCACCTTTCCTGCCTAACCCTCCTCCCTGATGACAAACACTGTAGTATGTTGTGCCCAGAAAACCCCTGGTGACCCCTGATCATTTCAACTTAAGAAAATGGGCAAAGAATGTGCCCATGCAATTGAATGTATCTTGTTCTTCACTGGCATAGTAGACATGAACTATTCCTTTACCTGCCTTGAACTGCCTTATCCTGGAAATAATTGGGGAAAATAAGCCATATCAGTGAGATTTAACTAAAAAAAAAAAAAAAAAAAAATTCAAGTCACTGTGAAAACCAAGTGGACTAACTCTTTTTTAACTTGCCCAAAAGTCAGGGTGCCTGAGTTCTAGTTTGTACTCAGTTAACTGGTGGATTTGTGACCTTTGGTCTTGGTTTTCTCACCTGGGAGAAAGTTCTGAACTTTAAAAATCCTTCCCATCCTTAATATTGTACTAGTTGGGGGGGGGAGGGGTGGAGAGGGGATCTGTTCCTTTTTGATGGTTTCTTTCATATTCAAATTTTTAGCTTTATTAAACAAATAACGGCCCTCAACAGTTAGGGAAAGCATATCTGGTGTTGAGTCAAAACAAGAATTTGATATACTATTCATCAACTATGTAGAGAAAGGCAGGATGGCCTTGGAAAAAGGAGAGGAACAGCACTGAAAATCAACTTAAATATGACTGGGAATAATCTGGAAGGCAAAAGATATGTTTCATGCACGGAAGTGATAATAGTGGCTTCTGAGGAAGAGGAAACAAGAATATGGCCACGGAACTAGCTAAGCAAAGAAAGGAAGTAGGGGAAGAGATTAAAATTATAAACATGAAGTTCATGGGCAGATTACCTGCTTTGACTTTATCTACAGTTTTTGTTTTGTTTTGTTTTCTCTAAGGCAGCCTCTAGCCAGTCTCCTGAAGTCCTTGCTTTTTTAGCAACCCAGCTCTCTCTGTTGACTCTCCTTGGAGAAGTACTCTTTGAAACATAATGCTGAATCACCTTCTACACTCGAGGGTAACTGAGAAACTGCCGGTGAGGGTCACGTTTTCTCTCAGAAGGGAATGAGAGGAAGGCAAGCAGGAGGGGTAGTGGAGGGTTCACAGACCCACTGGGCATCAAGCCTTCCCTGGGAAAGTTTCTTCAATTTGTATGACAGAATGTGCATAGTACATGAGACACACCCAGATTCAAATATAAATACAGAGCCTGATCTAAGGCTAAATCTGAATGCTTTGGGGATTAACCATAACTGGGCATTGGCCAAATGTTACAGTGTATCTACAATAATCCAGCCAGCCCCAAGTAAATTTATGTTTGATCCTTAGTTCCCTATATGACTGCCTTGAACAGGCAAACTGCTGACCTAAAACTCTTGTTGTAGGCTGAATACTTTATACTGAGCAGGACACTCCTTAAAGTACTTCAGTTTGAAAGGAAAGGCTGTGAAGACTCAACGGATCATGACCCTGGGGTCAAAATGATTCATTTCTTCTGTAATCAGTTGAGGTACTTAGTGCACCTCAAGACTCCATCTCATAAAACACAATGAGGAGGGATTTACCCTGGATTTTTTTTTTTTAAACATTTTCTCTTATGTTGTCCGGGCTTTCAAATCGAGTGTGGACCTGATTGAAACCCCTCACAGAGGGGAGACATCCCAGTAAAGGAGAACACACCTGTACAACTGGGATTCTTATTTATAAATCACTTCACTTTCGGGGATGAGTGGTGTGGGGTGTGTGTGTGTGTGTGTGTGTGTGTGTGTGTGTGTACACGCGTGCGTGTTTGTAATCCTCAAGTGTACTTTGCTCTTCGATTTAGATGTGCAGTATTTCCAGAAATAGTGAAAAAAGTAAGATCTTTTCTTCTTTATGATTCTGCTCAAAACACCATGTGCTGCCTCAGAGCTTTTTCTAGTCAAATGAGCCTCGGTCCTCAATGACTTGCTTGCCGTGTTGATGCCTCAGCCCAGTGATACCCCCTCACCTGTGCCCCAAGTGACACCTCTTCCGTCTGCAGCGCGGTCATCGGTCATCGGGGTGGACCGCCAGGCTCGGCTCTGCTCCAGCAACACCATTCTCATTGCTCTTCAGTGGACAGGCGCCCCAGTCTTGGTGCCCCCACAACACTAAGCCCCCGACAGACTCAGCCTCCACAGAACTGCTGAGAACCCTCAAAGCATGTCATTGTCAGTGATCCATTTTTATTCTATGGAACTCTAACCTATTTGTGTCATATTGACCTTTTGATGCATGAGTCATAAATTATGAAATCGGTCTTATGGTTTTTGAAATGTAGCCAGCATTTGTAAGGCTAAACCTTTTTCACAAACTGAGTTTAAGTGAATAACCAAGCCACAGTTCTTCTCCCAAAGGAGAGTGCTTACAGACATTTGAATCTCTTTGCCCTTTCCAACAGCTATGGCAACAGGTTCTAAAATAAGCTTGTAATTTTTCCTGTTATTTTAATAATATGGAAATATTAGCATAGTGTTTCTTTTGATAGTGATAGACTATAATCCATATTTAAATTTTATAGAGAAGAAATTTTATTGTACTGTGATGTAGATATTTATTATCCAGGTAAGGATTTGCCCGGTGTGTATTTTTTACAATTGAAACATTTTACTTTAATCTTTAAAAAAAAAACATTAAAAACAGACACAAAAAAAAAACTGACTGGGGGAAAAAAGGTTTGGCCTTATCACAGAATTTTTACTGTGCTGTATAAATGTTTGCAAATGCAAAAAGTGTGCATTTCTAGTGTGTTTCCACATTAATTAATGCCGCCTTCAAGAGCAATATCGTGCAGGTAAAACGCTGTTTGTGGCTTTCTGTTGCACAGTTAAAGCTGACCCACCTTATGCACAAGACAATCAAATATAAATCTGTCCTCCTCAGGATGCAGACAATACTCATGTAAATTACGGAGCACAGTGTAAGACAAAAGAAGACACTTTATTTAATTACACAAGTATTGTTGCAAAGAAGATGTAAGGGCATGAATGAACTGACATTACACCACTTCTTTGTTTTGGTTCTTCCTAATTAACTTGGCATTTTTCATTTGACTATAGAGCCAAGTTAGTTCTCTATGCTTTCCCCAGAGAAAAAACGTTCCCCTATCCCCCCCCCCATAATGTCTTCATGCCCTGAGAATCAGAAAAATACTACAGAATAGGAAAAGATTTACAGTCATGGGAAGATATGTGTTTTGCAAACAGTGTTAAGTGATATTGCTAGGTTGGTAATATTTTTTTCAGCCTAAAACTCTGTTAAAATCTGTGATCAAAATGTTTTAAACTATCCAAAAAGAAAATTTGTATATTTGGGAAAAATGAATTTTTACATAGCTTTTGTATGCAGATATTAAATTGTAATTATGAATATAGTGAGCGTAGATAAACTCCTAAGCTTCAATTCTAAAAAAAGAAAAAAGAAAAAGCTTATAACCGACATGCTTGCCTGTCTCTTTCTTTAAATATAATTATTTTCTAAATAAGCATAGGATTGCCTGCTCTTCTCACCTCAGGTGCTTCCAAAGGGAGGGAAACAGGGATATAAGGGGATTTAATTCATAAGCATTTACTAGAATAAGCAAATTTCCTTAGGAGGAAGGGGTAAAGGTAGGGGGAAGAAGTAAAAGACTGATGGGGGACTACTTTTTCAGAAGGGGTCACAGAGATGGGGTGGGGAGGGAAGAATTAAATTTTCACAGCTCAAGGACTATTTGCCTTCTCTCAAAATGTTCCATAATATTATTAATGGAGTCATACTCATCTCAGCTATCAATCTATATCTCTATCCCCATTACCCTGAACACATGTTAATTAGGACTCTCTCTCTGATGAGTAACAAAAAGATAAATCAAACTGGCTTATGAATAAAGGGAATTTATTTACTGTAATATCTGAAAACTTCAGGCTCCAGGCAGGGCTGGATCTGACTGCTCAATCAGTATTGGTCAGGAGATAGCCCTTTTCAAGTCTCTGTGTAGATTTTCCCCTGTAGAAATATCTTTCATGTAGACTTCATGTTCACATAGCCTTTTAACTTATGGTGCCCGCCCCCATTACCTCAGAGATTAGTCATAAAGCTCCAAACCAACTGAGTGTTTCTTTTCCCCAGTCCTAGTAAAAATCCTGGGCTTAATCCTCATTGGCCCAAATCCAGTCACGTGCCCATTCCTGAGCCAATCACTGTGCTTAGGAGGACATAGATGCTAATTAGCTTAATCCTCTGAAATCCTGGAACTGGTGGAGGGGGTGGTAAGATAATCAGTCCTATCTAAACTATGGACTAACAGTTGGATCAGGGATGATTCCTCAAAGAAAATTCTGTCTTGCTACTATAAGAAGTGGGGAGGAACGATGAGCAGGCAAAAGCAACAAAAATGTCCACACCAATAGTTAAGACAGAGAGTACATCCATTTTCAGTAAGGCAATGGAGTCTCCTTAACACAGAGGAAACTCCGCACAATTTGACCAGGACATGAACCAAATAAACACTTTCCAAAGAAAGTGTCTGATTATATCCCACTTGGCTCATGAAGGAGGCCAGTCCAGGTAAGATGAAGCAAGCGTTTATTATTTCCCTGGGCTAGATCAGTTCAGGTTACCACTTCCTGAGTCCTCTTGCTCTCTATTCAAATCACTATATATACTTTTTATATTTGTCTCTTTTCTATATTATGTACCTTTCTTTTTTTAAAAGATTTTATTTATTTATTTGAGAGAGAAAGAGAGCATGAACAGGGAGAGGGGCAGAAGGAGAGGGAGAAACAGTCTCCCCACTGAGTGGGGAGCCTGACATGGGGCTCAATCCCAGGACCCTGGGCACATGACCTGAGTCTTAAGCAACTAAGCCACCCAGGTGCCCCATTATGTACTTTTCAACTTCATCCTAATGAACACATTTTCCTTCCTCAAGAAATTACTTTATTCCTTTTTATTTTGGAGAGGTTTTTTTACATATATATTCCAGCTAGGTACAGTTCTTAACCCCTCTTTTTATTTAAGATTTTATTTGTTTATTTGCCAGAGAGAGAGAGTTCTTAATCCCTTTACACAAGCAAAGCTAACCCAAAATTAATGTGATATCTAATAGCTTGATTTTGGTTATGGAGCTGGTGTCATGTCACAAACCTGGAGAATTCCAATAATCTAGAATGTACATAAGATCTGACACATTAAATGCAATTTGTTTGTTCAAACCAAAGCCAAAGTAGTCAAACTACTGAAATATTGAGTGTTATGGATACCCTTTGAATGTGTATCTCTGAGGATCCATGGGCTACCTGACAAAAATGCTCTATGTCTTGAAAGACAGAATCCATTTACATCTTATACTGATGAATCATAAATGAAGTCCATATTGGTAAAATGGCATCACCTGGATGTGATATTAAAAGAAGAAGAAAGCTGTGTTAGCCTGGTTCCCCAGAAAGCAGAGCTTATGTGGTATAGTTCTATTAGGGAAAGTAGCCCCATGGGAAACAAGAGTGGAGGAGAAAGAGCATGAGGCAGGGTAGGAAAGAGAGTAAATACAGGGGTGCATTGCTGTGCTGTACAACAGATACTTAGTCATGCAAGGCTAGTTTTTAAAGGGCCAGACGAACAGCTATATCTCAGGGTAGTTCATCGGAGAGTGGGGAAATAAGAATTTATCAACCAATGCTCATCTCCCATTCTCAAAACCAAGGCTGACTCCCCTATCCATCTACACCATACATGCCTGGCCTCTGAGTAGGTCTTGTGGTCTCATACTTCAGGAGCAAAAGCAATCCCCCAGGTGGGGAAACTCAGTGTCCACTCCCACAGCTGGGCAGAGCCCATCTAGACAGGATGGCAGACCAGCTGGCAAATGGGCCGAAACAACTCATCTTGGCCCCAGACAGATAAATGGAGCCTAGAGGATCTGCAATGATCTGACATGGGTTCCTCCAGCCAACAAGATCTTTGGATTATCTGGAGAAAGAGCATAGTCTTTCAAGTTCCAAAGAAAATCATGAAGCTCAACCAATGAACCAAACCTATATTTCACTGTATCATGAATCTGTGTGTCTAGGGACTTTTAATTTAATACAAACTGGTCATGTAAATTGATTGTCCACTTGGCTATATTTTTTTGCAATAATTGAAAAACTATATAGACTGTTCTTTTCATCATACTTATCAGTTTTTCTTACACGTGGCTCATTTCAAGGGCAAATTTTCTTCTACATAAATACCTAGCTAAAAATTTTATAGAAGCCAATGGATTTTTAATTTTTTTTTCATATACAACTTCACTCTGGTACAAACATTTGGGGAAAAAATGCCTACGAAAAATGAAATCAGGTGAAGTTGCAATGAATACTTTTCTTCTTTCAAGACAGACTGATAACATCTCCTTTATTTTCTTTTAAATTCCTTGCACATAACAGGAATCACAATGAGGGAGGCAGAGGCATACAGAGTAAACCCTAAATTTAGGGAATTTGAAAATTCTTGTGTCCACAAATCCCAGTGGATACAGAGATCTGAAAAGCACTTGTCATTTTCACCCTGAGTCCTAGAAAGATACTGCAATCTTATTTGTTGCAGATATGTAGTTTCTCTGAATTCTAAGGATTTTATAAAGTTTTCTATGAGCACATTTAGCCTTGAAAAGAGCTTTCAGAATTTCTTTTCCACTCCCTAAAGTGAAAACCAAATAGAATCTTTGTAACAATAAATCATATCAAAAGATACAGAACCCAAGACCACCAAGGATCATTCATTGGTAAGCTTCTTTATGAGAATCCAACTGAACATTTCAGAAAATTCACTTTCATTTTCTCCAGCACTTCGACAAAAGTACCATTCCTCAGTTACTTGTCCCTCAATAGTCCCAGCAGCCATCCCAAAGACTGTCTTTCAGACTTCCTCACTGTCACACTGAAGCATATAATAATGGCTCACCTTGTTGTGCAAACCTACTCTACTCTGTGCCAGGAATCATACTAGGCCCTCTGCATTACTTCTAATCCTTCAAACAAACCTGTAAAATAAGTAGGTGTTAGTATCTTCATTTCACAATGGGGAAATGGGTGCTCAGTGTGAATAAGCAACTTCTCCAACATCAAACAGTTGACAAGTGTCAGAGCACAGAGGGGTCCAAGATCCATGTTCTTTTTACAACCTGCACTAGTAAGACAGCACAAAGCTTTAGGCTCTGAAGGAGTAGAAAAGGCAACTCTGCCCTGGAAATGTTTACCATCCCCCTACCAAAAAGGTTCACCTGTCCTAATCCAAAAAAACATGTGCATCCTAAAGAAAGTCTACCACTTCACCTCTCATTAGGTCATATCCATTGTAAAACCACTTGTCCATGTTGCAATATTAAAGAACAATTTTCTTCACAAAACCTATATATAACCTAGCTGGCTTATTGATGTGTCGGTCTAACAAGAGGACATTTTTGTTTTTCTAAGCATTTTGGAGTGTGAGTAGTAAAGTTTGGAGAGGGTCAAATTGCTCTGCATTAAGAAAGGAAAAGAATTTGCAGCAATGGACTTTGGGGGAGGGAGGATGGGGGAAAGCCAAGGAACCAAGGAGATAGAAGCACTTAAGTTTCAGGATGTGACACCATGCTGTAACTCCCTCAACTTCAGATAATCAACTGAAAATTGGCACAAAAAATAAATAAATAAAAGGAAAGGTGGATTTCTTGTGGAAACAAATGAAAAGGGACACCAACATATGTTGATATGAGCAGGAGAGTCCCAAAGCAAAGAGGATCTTGAGGATATATTTATTCCAGAATTCACAGAATTCTGAAGCTTGCTTTATTTGGTTCTAAAAAGTTGAGAGAAGAGTTTTTCAAAACAATTTCACCTAGCTCTGAAGAGAAGGCTCTAGCTGACATCTGGTAGACATATTTGCACATAGGCATGGGGATAGATTAGTAAACTGAAGGTCCTTGTGGAACTTTCCACAGGAAAGCAATAAGAGCCTTTCTTACCCAACTTTTTATTTTTTTTAAGTTTTTTTTTTCTTTTTTGAGTAATCTCTACACCAGTGTTGGGCTTGAACCCACAATCTTAAGTCAAATGCTCCTCTGACTAAGTCAGCCAGGCACCCCTCTCTTACCCAACTTTCACTCTCACTGGCAATTCAAGGAAGACAGCAAACATCTTAAACAAAATATTAGCAACCTAATCCAGATGTATTAGACAGAAATTTTTTATAATATTTGCAATTTCTGAAACATCCACAGGATTAGTATGAGGAATATACAGCTAGGTTTTCCAAATCAACAAGGAAAAGACATGAAATTCAATAGAAAAATAGAATATTCACAGAAGGAGAAGCCCAAATGGCTGACAAGTACATAGAGAGATGCCCCACCTCACTTGTAATCAGAAATAGGAAAACTGATGCCATTTCATACTCAAAAATTAGGCAACCAGAAAATATCAAGGGAGGACCTCATCTCTTGCTAATGAGAGTATAAACTGGTCCCTGGCAGCTTTCCTAGAGATGATGACTCTACACAACCAGGATTCCATTCCTAGGAACATTCCCAAACTCACATGATCTATAAGCATCCTCATCCTAGCATCACAGACTTTGCAGTACCAGGGAGTTGAGTTCAGGTTAGGAAGGAGAAGAAAAATATTGGGCGGAGGGCCACCCATCATGGAAATCACTGCAGCATCAAAAACACTGGACTAGACTTGCATACAGAAACACTTAAGAAACAAAACAAGACCTTTAACAACAGACAAGGTATGTGAACTACAAACACAGATAAAGGAAACACCATATGTTTTACATGGGATCATACATAACCAAGGACATATATCAAGCACATTAGACTGGGTGCCCATGTAGAAGAGATGAGAAAAAAAATGAAATAAAACAGGACAAAGGCCATGAGAGGCTGATGGTTTTAACCATCATGAAATGAAGAGTATAATTATCCCAAGCCCCTACACCTGAGGTCCCCATAAAATCATGCCAGCCTTTAATCATCCCTTTATAAACTCTTCCCTGAGTCACCCCTATGTGGTAACGGGCCTTCTATGATCAGGTAACAGAATTCTGGTGGGCACACAATCTATCACCTCAGAATCAGGGAGGACTCAAAAGTGGCCCAGAGATAAGGAGGGGAAGAAAAGAGAGAAAAATGTAAACTGTCCTGGTTGATAAATGATCTTCCAGCTGCAGAACTATGTTTCCAATCAATAGATAGCAAATGTGAAACCCCAACACGTAAGAAAGGAGAAAAAAGGCTCTGGTTGAAGTGATGTGCCCACACAGTCACCCCAAAGTCCCCAGGCAAATCCTCATCTTGACAGATGGCTAAACCTCCACCAGAGTTCTGGAAATCTCTCATCTAGAAATCCCTGCATTTATAATCCTTGTCCAGAGTGATAAATGGATGGGTTAATTTTATTTAAAAGTTCAGGACAGAATCACAAAATCTCCTGAGTATCTGACAAGTGTCTGCAGAGAGACAAGCCCTGGATCTAAGGCTGTGCTGCCTGGGACAAGAACAGGGAGGTGGGCTTTTGTTGCCACTACTCCTTTATCCTTTAAGACCAAATTAACAAGACTCTTTTATTTTTTTCAGCTTGGTACTGAATATTCAACGTTTATGCCATGTAAGTAGGTTAAGCTAATTTAAACTAAACTATTTCCATCTCTTCCAAGTTCTTCTAATTCAGAAGGCTGATGAGTTAGGACCCAATCCATTTCATATAGGGAATGATCCAAGGAACTGGGAACATTTAGCCTGTAGAAGACATGTCATTCTAGCTCAGATCCAAGATACTTGCCAGGTAGAACAGGAAATCAATTTGTTTTGTGTTGCTTCCAAAGAGCATAGCTAGGATTAATGAACAACAGTATTCTCAAGTCAGTATCAGCTGAAAAGAAGGAAGAATTATGGCAGAGTTAAATTGTCTTTAAGTAGAAATACAGAGTTCCCTACCGCTCAAGGTGTTTAAGCAAAAACTAAATTCTTATCTAACAACAAGGTAGTAGGAAGACTATACATGTCAGAGCAAATGACCTCTCAGATCTGTGCCAGTCCCACATCATATCATGACCATGTCCTCAGGGGTCTGCTCCCCATACTTGTTCAGGTTTTAGGCTGTCCCTCATGTTGTATTTTAAGTTCTCCACAGGGAAACATGTGAGATGAACCTCAGTTAGATGCGACTTTTGGTGCCACGTACTTTTAATGTATAATCATTCTCCACAAAAGCAGATGAGCCAGTAAAATAAAGTCTACCATCTGTCCCTCTGTGTTTTTTTTCAACAATCATCCTACTAGCTCTTGAGAAAACCTTCTCTGTGCGGCCATGAATCAGATAGACTGATCTGAAACCATTACCAGAAAGAATGATGTGTCAGAATCAAAGAGCAACTCTAAAGTGAGATAAAATATAGCAAATAAATTCTAGGATAGTCTGACACACTGAGAACATTATGTAGCCATTGGTTCATCAAAATTATGTCAAATACTGCCATTATTATTAAGTCTCCATCATAACATGAATCTCACTTTAATTGCCTCTGGTTGAGACTCTGCATATTGGTTGTCTGCCCAGGCACGAATTTATCTTAACCAAAATTAGTCTTAATCAGCTTGGCTTCGGTAATGATGTAGCCAAAAACAAAACAGCCAGAAGGCAGTCTGAGAGGCCTCTCCAACAATTTATAGATTAGAAAAGAACAGAACTTTAAAAAATATTTTGCAAGTGATTAATCCCTTGCCTACATTTCAAAACACTTTTATTCAACTTTAGTATTAGCGAAAGTCATGATTGTCCAGTGTGGAAAGGTATCTGGAGAATAAAAAAAACACTATGGACAGTCTAGTGCCTTATAATAGAACAGGGAGGCCTGTATTTTGAGATTGTGCTGTGGAAAAAAAAAGAGAGAGATTGTGCTGTGAGCGCCAAGCTCCTTCTATGTGGGTGTCTTCTGAGGCTTGAGAGCTAAGAAGATGCCTTATTTTGAAAGTCTATCAAAAGTAGGCACGATTAGATTCTGACCACTCCAAATTACCACGAATTACAGCAAGACTAAAAATGAACTGGCATGTAACTTTTTCCTCCAAAATAGTGATTACAAGTCACATATTTGTAAGGATTAATAACACCCGGCCTGTCGTAAAATGACTTCAACTGCAATCAGCCTCATCAACCCCAGGAACCCTTTCATTTCACATCCAAGTACAGGCTTCTTTCCCTCCAGAAATAAAATCATGCACTCCCCCTTGGAAAAAATGCACAAATATATTTCATACAGACAGGAAAATTGGGGTGGGAGGGTAAGCAAGAAGCAAAAAAGTATGGTTGAAACCATACTGAAAAGTATGGTTCCGTGGCACATAAAAACAAAACTACTGACCCGAGAAACTCAAAGAAAGTATATATTTAACTTGACCCCAAGAATTCCTTGAGGGTTCTGAAATTTCTTCTCAGAAGTCAATAAAATTTTTATTAATTTTTTTAATTTTTGACTTCACTCCCAAGTTAATTTTTAAACTTATCGTAAAGGATTTTTGATCATCCAGGCCAGCTCAAAACCGAATTTCACTCATGGTTACAATGCCTTTATACTTACAATTCTTAATATACTTTAATTGTTGCAAGCTAATGAGGACTAAAAAAAAAGCAGATTTACTATGTAAATGATGCAGTCACAACAAAAAGGCCAGCCTCATGGTTCGCTGGGCCTATGAAGAATTTGGCAGCAGTCAATGAGAGAAAAGTGGTGGGAAACTTGAGTTATCACAATTATGGATTACAGTCCCAGGCTTCCCAAATTTGGAGTATGTAAGAACCACCTGACAGGCATCTGGCACATACACAGGTAAATTTCTTTTTTTATTTTTAAAATTTATTTATGGGGCGCCTGGGTGGCTCAGTTGTTAAGCATCTGCCTTCGGCTCAGGTCATGATCCCAGGGTCCTGGGATGAAGCCCGACATCAGGCTCCCTGCTTGGCGGGAAGTCTGCTTCTTCCTCTCCCACTCCCCCTGCTTGTGTTCCCTCTCTCGCTGTCTCTCTCTCTGTCAAATAAATAAATAAAATATTTTTTTAAAAAAGATTTTATTTATTTATTTTTGGGATAAGGGGCAGAGGGAGAAGGAGAGAGAGAATCCTCAAGCAGACACTCTGCTTAACAGAGAGCCCAACATGGGGCTTGATCTCTCCACCCTGAGATGGCAACCTTAGCTGAAATCCAGAGTTGGCCACTTAAGCAACTGAGCCACCCAGGAGCCACCACAGGTGAGTTTCTTAAAAGAATATGTACCACAATCTTAATATTTTCCCATTAATTATTTAAAGCAGCATGGTGGTTTTATCAGTGAGGGGGAGAGAAGATACCATTTGCAAACTTTCCCCAAAGTGTCTTTGTCTACCTTGATGATGGATGACCTGTGCTATAGGTGTTATTTCTAAAGCAAGGCAAATTTTCCTGCCCGAACCTAGAAAGCATTGCCTTAATTACTAAAGACCGATGGCAAGTGAAATGAGCTCAGACACCGGTGGGTCCTCAGAAGAAATCCTGAAGTTGTCCTAGCATCTAGGAGCCCACTATAGGAACAGAAACTTCAGTTAAGTTTGGGGCAATCTGAGAACAGAGAGAACTCGGGCTCCCTATCTTAGGCTAAGGCTATGAAAACATGAGGACCTCCTAAGAAAAATGGACACATGGGGACCAGTTCCACAAGCTACAAAGTAACAAGGAAGTGGCTGGATAATTTTGTGAATCTGAGAGAGGCCCCTAAGTAGCCTGAGTTTCAATAACACCAAAAACATTCCCATGACCCCATGTGATATAGCCACAGTAGAATCCTTGTGGGCAGGGTAGCTAAGAATGGCACAGACATTAGGTGAAAAAGAAGAACTTGACTGGAAAGATCTTGCTGTCAGAAATGAGGGACAAAGCTGGGCCCCACATGGATCTACAACGGATGTCAGAGGTCTTGGTGATGCCCTTATAGACTGATGGCAACACAGACCAGGTGCCCCACCCATGATGTGACACCATAATGGGGTAATTCTCAAATTTTAACATGCATTAGAGTTCCCTTAGAGAGCTTGCTACGATACAGATTCAGATTCAGCAAGTCCAGGGCAGGAACTAAGAATCTACATTTCTAACAAGTTCTCAGGTGATGTTGATATGGCTGCTCTCGGGACCACGCCTGGAGAACCACTGCTATGATGTATCCTAACCCTCTAATTTATGTGACACCCAGATATAAGAGGAAACTCCCAGCATAATGGAGAAGATACTAGGAGTACACTTACTGGAAAATAGTTACATTTCTCACACACCTGAACTGGGAACTAAATTGGTATCCATCAGCTAGATAGGGGCAAATGACTTCCTTAATCTCTCTTTGGTTATTTTCTCCTCCAGAAACCATCACTTCCTAATCTATTGCAACACTGAATATAATTCTTAAATATACCAAATAACATATCAATAATTTATTTCTTCAACACTTAATGAAAAAGAGGTCATTAAGTGCTAGAACTCACTGTCTACTGTATTCAAATTAATTATATTAGGATAGCAATGATTCTTCTAAAATACATCATATCGGGTCACTTTCCCACTGAAAACTCCTCAGTGGCTTCCTATGTCACTCAAGTAAAATTCACAGGTCACCACAATGTGGCAAGCAAGGCTGTACATCCTGGGGCCCAGATACCCCTCTGTCCTATTCTACAGTCCCCAGCATGCTCACTCTGCCCTGATACATTGACCTATCTTCTGCTCCTTGAAAAGCCGAAGGACATACATACATTAGGACCTTGTGTGGTATTCACTCTGCCTGGAAGAGCAGCTCCTTCCCTTGCTTTTTGGGTCTCTACACAAATAACCCCTCATCAGAGAAGATCTCCCTCTTCACTGTTAGAAAATAGCTCCTTCACCTTCATCCCCCTTCACTCGCCATCTGTTTCACTCCAGTTTATTATTCTTCCCATCATTTTTCACGATGTGACACATTCAATTTTTTTAAATTTTTCGGTTGCCTTATAGAATGTAAATTCCATGAAAGAAGGAAATTTGCTTTGTTTACTGCTAGATCCCCAGGATGTGCTTGACACATAAGATCACTCAGTAAATAACTGTCAAATGAATTAACAGAAAGAAAGACCTGACGGCCAAAAAGAATAACAATCCTACTCTTTCAAACACCCTAAGAGGCACAAGGGAACGTCTCCTGGCCAGGCTGGCACCCCCAGTTACTTTCACATGCCCACTTTTCCTTTTCTCTCTCACCCCCAAATACTCCCCCATTAGCACTAAGGCAGAAATTTGCACGTGCTGTTTGCAAGAACAAAGAACACAACACAGGATGAGGCAAACTGCAAAATGGAAAGCCAAGAGGCAAGGCGAAAAGTCCTTCTCCACACAGGTAACTCAACCTCAGGTGAGGATACAAGGAATGGCCTGTAATCCCACAGCCCAAGGATCACAGCTCACATTTGGGTAGATAAACATGCTTCTAGGACATTTTTATATATGCACAGATACACAAGCATATTAATTGCTTTTTTGACTTTCAATGTAGACTTAATTCCAAACAAAGATCTCTAGGAGTCAATCCAAAAGGAGTTATAATAAAATCATAAGATGAGATCAATGGATGAGACTCACACTTATTATTTTCCCTAGGTTTTTTGAAAGCTGAGAATTTCTCTACTCCATGGTCTACAACCATAACTGTTTATGATAATAATGTGTTTAGACAAGTGATTCAAAGAATCAAAAACTTTTTACGTTCTCAGCTTTTATCAGAAACATGGAAGTGCCACAACTCAGCACTCAAACATCATCATTTTCCTTGGAGACTTTTGAGAACTTAATGAGTTTGTCCTTTTGCATGAGTACAGAGTTCAGATTGAAAGAATCTTTCCAGTGCATCACATTAAAATTTATTCTAAGTTTCTTTTAACATTTGGACTTTAAAAAGAAGATTGTTTCTGAATCAAATGTATCTTCTTGTTTAATACAATTATAAATTTCCACAGATGCTCCCCAGGTTACACACACTTCAATGAAACCAAAGATCCAGAGAGGCCACCAGAGGAAGACCAAAGTGACTTTTTAATTTAAAGTGATTAGGAGTTCAGGAAAAGCAAACTTTCTGGATGTCAAAGTTCTACTGTCTCAAGTTTTGAGTTCAGCAGTGCAGAGCACTGTTGTGAGAAGTGGTACTGAGGCATTTCATTTACCAGAATATTCCTTTTTCCTCAATTATCTCCTGCTTTCTCTTCATGCTCTCCACCCATTCCTACCACAGAGAAGATACATAAAAAGTTTTTAGTAACTTTGGTAAAAGAATGAATGAATACATATATTTACATGTCCAGCAGAAATCCCACTATCTTCTGGTAATTTTTCAAATATTAAGTTTGCTTTTGTTATCTTTTTTTTTTTTAAGATTTATTTATGTATTTGAGAGAGTGTGTGTGCACAAGGCAGGGGGTGTGGGGAAGAGGGGCGGGGACGAGAACCTTCAAGCAGATTCCCCACTGAGTGTGGAGCCATAGACTGGGCTTGATCCCACAATCCATGAGATCATGACCTGAGCTGAAACCAAGAGCCAGATGCTCAACCAACTAAGCCACCCAGGTGCCCCAACCCAAATTCATTTATTCAAAAGTATTTATTGAGCAGCTCCATATGCAAAAACAAAAACAAAAACAAAAACAAAATAAAAACTCACATGCTAGGTGCTCTGGATTGGGGATGAATTAGTCAAGAAGCCAATCCTTAGGGAATTTGCACTCTAACATCAGAGATAAGAAACAAATTATTCTATGAACATCAAAGATGAACAGTAGTTCTCTAGAGTAGTGCTTCTCTAACTTTAATGTGTCTACATGTCTCTTTTTAAAATGCAGATTAAGTTGTTCCAAGGGTAGGACTGAGATTCTCCCTTCCTAACAAGCTCCCAAGTGATGACAATGTCAATGCCACTGGTCCAAGGACCACACTCTGAGTAGCAAAGGTCTAGAGTAGGATTTCTAAAACCTCACTGTGCTTAATCACCTGGAGAAATTTTACAAACAAAAGATGCCCTTGCTCTTCCCACAGAGCTTCAGATGTGGTTAGAGAGCAAACCCAGGCATCAGTATTTTGATTTTATGTGCAGCTAACCACTGAGTACTGTTAATACAGAACTTTTCATCACAGCTATTGAAAAAATCTTAGGCAATGGTTCTCAAAGTGTGGGCCCCAAACCAGCAATATCAGCATCACCTGAGAACTGGTCAGAAACCTAATTCCTGGGTCCTACCTCAGGCTTACTGAATCAGAAACTCAGGGGGTGAGGCCCAAAAATCTGTGTTTCAACAAACCTACCAGGTGATTTTTTTTTTTAAGAAAGAGAGAGAGTGGGGGCAAGGGGGTAGGCATTAGGAGAGAATCTTAAGCAAAATGAGGAGTAAACCAGGTGGACAAGATGAGCAAAGCAATGAGACCCCATGAGCAGAGAAGACAAGCCAACAGGATAGATTGGAGGCCAGGACAACAGCCCAGGCCTCCCTCCCCCATTTCTGAACTCAACCTATATATGTGAAGAGACAGGAAAAGAAAATCAGAAGTTTTTTTAAAGATTTCATTTAGTTATTTGACACAGAGAGAGAGAGATCTCAAGTAGGCAGAGAGGCAGACAGAGAGAGAGGAGGAAGCAGGCTCCCTGCTGAGCAGGGAGACCAATGTGGGGCTCAATCCCAGGACCCCCGAGATCATGACCTGAGCCGAAGGCAGAGGCTTTAACCCACTGAGCCACCCAGGCGCCCCCAGAATGTTTTTCTAGCAGAAGAACCCTGACCAATCACTGTCAGCCATGTGCTTGCCACCTTCACGGCATTCCTTTTTGCATGCAATCATTATGTTCCTGTTTAATAGTGCTCACTACTCCTCTTCTAGAGTGTACTCTGGGTTAGTCTCATAAATTTTAGAATGTTGGGGTGCTGTAATCTCATCATCCACAGATTGACAATAAGAAAGAGGCAGAATCACAGAGAAGTTTTGTATCAGTTAAGGCCTTGTGCTGAGTATCCCTGAAGAACAGTCAAAAGTGAGCAGCTCCCAAGCCTCTTCTCCAGTGACAAAAATGAACTATAGCCCATCCTTTCTCAAGAATTCCTGATAAGCAATTAATCCAGTCTCCACCCTGGAAACTGAGTAGATTTTTAGCTTAACACAGCTCCCATTAGTCAGTAAGCTTCACAGAACATGTGCCAAGAGAGGCTTCGATCCTATCTTGAAGCAAACAAAGTAGAGGTCTAAGAAAAATTCTTCCAACAGTCCTCTTAACTAAACTTAACATAGTACCTTAATGGTACTTTAATGGTACCCTATGGAAAAAGTACCAGCATAGAAAACTGTTCTAAATCACAGAAGCTAAAAAGAGCAATCATAATGTTTTCTGTGAGATGTATATGCAGAATCAGCAAGCAAGGGAAATGCATACCAACTCCTGCAGGGACTGTGGGGCTACACATGCATGTCATGTATTCAGACTGGATTCTGTAAGAAAAATCTCCTCAAGTAAGTGTCCCATTCAAATTCAGCCACATGCAGCTTAAAAGCAACTCAAGCTATCATATCACTTACAATGATGATTCACATGCACTGTGCATATCATACTTCGAAGGTCAGAAAAGATTCCCAATAATACCGAAAGGGTGTATTTTGGGGAGCAGTGGGAATATCCTGCAGTATGTGGGAGGGGGCCAAATTATAAAGTTGTTATTTTAAAGGGCTTTCAAATGCTATACAGGATAAACTGCCAGTATCCTGAAGACTTATAAATAGAGCTTCACATTTTTGTGCAAAGACATATATTCATTTCAAAGAGTGCTTCTTGTATTATCAATGCCTGTCAGTACAACATAATGTTTAAGAGTATGGATGCTTCAGCCAAACTACCTGAGTTTGCTTCCTGACTGATACATAATAGACATAGAGCCTTGTTCAAGGTCCTTATTTCTCTCTTCTTGAAAATGGGTATAATATCAATATCTACATCACAGGGTTATCATGAAGATTATCAAGACAATGCATATACAGTTATTAGCACTATATCTGGGATATTGTTGATGTTCAATAAGCTTTAGCTATTATGATTTCTAGGAGTCTAAGGTTCTCAGCATATTCACTGAGGAGGGTTACGTGGATCAGGGTAATACAAAAGACAATCCATTGAGACCTGTAAAAACCATAAATGCACAGTAAATTATTCACTTAAAGCTATACCAAAAATCAATGCCCGTGCACAATCATTTCCTTATTCTTTTAGCTAAGGGGCTGCATTCTAATGATATTTGATGATGGTATCAGAGAAGAATAAATTCACAAAAAGACTGTGAAATTCTCCTTGCTCATAAAATGGAATAATCAAATTAAAAAAGAAAAAATACTTCAATAAAAAAAATACTCTATCATATCCAATTTTAACTTCACCCTAACCCAGTAATCCTCATTTTATTGGTGAAGAAAATGTACAAGTAACCTGCCCCAGGTCATTTCTTTGGAAGCCTTATTTGGAGACAAGAAAGAAAAAAAGAAAGAAGGGGCACGGGGGAGAAGAGGAAAGGAGAGGAGAGGAGAAGAGAACGAAAAAGAAAAACATAAAATTTAAAACTCTAAACAGATTTCCACATCAACTCTACCCTATCCTCCAAAAAAGAGTATTTTGGTGTCAATTTCTGTAAAAATTAAATTTACTAAGGAAGATAATTTAAGTAGTTATACTAATCAACAAGGGTCAGAGCCCCAGTATTAGACAGTTACCTTGACACTGTTCATGTGGTCAAAATAATTATCAAAACTTTCCTTTTATTTATTCCATTAGCCCAGCTAATTTATAAACATAACCACACTAATTCCCTATAGCCTTCTTGCCTATAGATTTTATGGACTTAAGAGACTTAGATTCCATTTTTATATGTAAAAATTAAACAACCAAGGATTTCAGAAGCAACATAAAAATTGATACCCAGCTAACAGAAGTTGCAGACAGAAAAAGTCAGAATTAGAAAGAAACTTCAAGAAATAAACAGAATAAGGTTTCCAAGAATATATGGGTTTTCAAATTGAAAGGGCACACAAAGTGTCAAGAAAGGATATTAAAAAAAGAAATTAAAGACCAACACCTAGAACGTTGTGGTGACATTTCAAAAAAACCAAAGAAAAAAGAAAATCCTAAAACTTTCAAAGGAAATAAATAAACAGATGGATAAGTAAACACATATCAATCAGATGGCATTGCATCCCTCACTGTAATCCTGGATGTGGAAAAACAATAGAACAATATTTTGAAATTATGTTTGTCCTGTAATTATTATATAGTCTTTTAAGAATGAGGGGGAAATATTTTGTAATATTCAAGAACTCAGAAGGTTTGTAACCTATGAACTCTCTGGGGAAAAAAAATGTCTAGACAACATGCCTAAAGGAAAAGAAAAGCAAGAACAAAACATGAACCTAAAAGATGATGCAGGATAATAGCAGTTGAGTCACCTCAGAACATGAGAGGTAGTGAAGAAAGGAGAGAAGGAAATGAAGTAAAGACATATTAAATAGTTTCAGTTTTTGAGAGAAAGGAACAGATATTGGGTAGGAAAAATATAGAATTTAATATGCATATTGATGATTTTAAATAGTACTTTTCCAACAATAGAAAGGAAGGGTGTGTGTAACTTCAGTAATCCTCCTTAAGCAATACATTAAAAATAGGAGCTACAAAAAAACAGACTGACAAATTTGTCTAAATAAGAATTCAAAACTCTTATAGGCAAACAAACCATGAACAGTGTTAAAATAGCAAGGAACAGACAAGCTTCACATGGGAGAAATTATTTGCAGATCATGTGTCCAACAAATGATTTATAACCACAATATATAAAAATCTTCAGAAATCAACTGTAAGAAACCAAACAACCCAGTTTTGATGAGCAAATCACTGGGACCCTTGGCTGGCTCAATCAGTCACTCTTGATATCGGGGTTGTAAGTTCGACCCCTATGTTGGTGTAAAGACTACTTAAAAACAAAATCTTAAAAAAAAAAGTGGAAAAAAAATAATGAGCAAATCACTTAACAGACACTTTAACAAGAGATCGATATGCAGAAGACAAATAGACATCATTAGGCATTAGAAAAAGGCAAATTAACGTCACAAGATACCATAGCATACTTACTATGTCTTTTAAAGATTTTATTAATTCCTTTAAGAGAGAGAGAGAGCAAGGGCAGTGGAAGAGAGAAGCAGACTGCCCACTGATCAGGGAGCCCAACGCAGGGCTCAATCCCAGGCCTCCAGGATCATGACCTGAGCTGAGGCAGACACTTAACTGACTGAGCCACCCAGACGCCCCCACAGCATACTTATTAGAGTAGGTAAAATTTCAAAATACAATACCAAATGCGGAGCAGATGCAGCTCATACAGTGAGGGTGGGAATGCAAATAGTAAAGCCTCTTTAAAATATACACTACCATTACAAAGTTAAACATACACTACCATTTGATCCAGCAATCTCATTGCTAAGTAGTTACCCAAAAGAAATGAAGACATTCACTTAATACCTCTGTGTCAATGTTTACTGCATCACTGGTCATAATAGTCAAAATCTGGACATAACACAAATGTCTACCAACAGTCACATGGATAAATAAATTGTGATATATTCATTCTGTGCTGTACTAGACTATAATGAACAAGAATGATCTGCAACTACATGCAGTAATATGTGAAAATCCCTCAAACAGTGTTGAGCAAAAGAAGCCAGACGCTATGGGGCACAACTATTTGATGTCATGTATGTAAAGTACAAAAGAACAATGCATGAAGGGGAGGCTGACTGGGAGTGTGCACAAGCCAGATGCTGGTAATATTTTATTTCTTAATCTGGATGGTGGTTTTGGGGGTGTGTTGAAATTTTATCAACTTGGACACTTAAGGATCTATGCCCTTTCCCAAAATTACACTTGAAAAATATTGTAGTACATACTGTAGGCCCCCAAATAGCCAATAAACATGAAAAAGGTCTATCTGCTAATAGTCTACTAATATTTACTAATATTTAAGGTAATATAAACTAAAGCAATGATGGCATGCCATTTTTTACCCATCAGATTGGAAAATCATAAAAATTTTAAAAATAAATATTTAAGGAGTGTGTGGGAATTTAGTATCCTTGTGTGCATATTGACGTTTGCATCAATGGGTTCAGCCTTCTTGAAGAGTAATTTGGCCATATCATTGTGTTTAATTGTGCACACCACTTGACCAATCATTTCCACTTGTAGGTACCTGCTCTTCCTGCCTAAAGAAGCATGCACAAGGCTGTCTACGGCATCATTAGTAATACCAGAAAACTGGAAACAATGGGAAATTCCCAGCCAAGCAAAATGAATTTGGAAACATTCTTATTATGAAATTCTGCCTACTTTCTAAAACATAATGAGCTATACCAACTAGTTTTAAGTATTAGTTTTAAGTATTTTTTATCTTTTTTTAAAGATTTATTTATTTATTTTAGAGACAGCGCACACTGGGTGGGAAAGACAGAGGGAGAGAAAAACTTAAGCAGATGCCACATTGAGCGTGGAGCCTGACACGGGGCTCAATCTCACCACCCTGAGATCAAGACCTGAATTGAAACAAAGAGTCAGATGCTTAACTGACTGAGCCACCCAGGTGCCCCTAAGTATTTTTTTAAAGGATATCATAAAACAGTATAAAATATATAACTTATTTTTAAGATATTTATATATGTAGATATAGTAATACAGAGAAACACTTTTAAAATGTATAGAAAAGAGGAGCAGAGATATGTTCTAGACTGTTGACAGTGATTTTCTCTTGGAAAGGGAGTGGGAATGGGTGGAGGGAAGGATATGATGGAGATTCTCACATGGTTCATGCTCTAGGCTTCTTACAACTTTTTGTACAGAAGCTTTTACAATGGTAATATGTTCTTGTATTATTTGAGCAATTTAAGAAATGTCCACAAAACATAGATTTCTTAAAAATACTGCAGAAAACACATAAAGCAGAAGCAAAACTAGACACAACAGTTAAGCTAAACTTAGTGACAGCTGTTTATACTACTAATGCGTTAACTATAACAATAAATACAAGCAAGCACACTCCCACATAAAATGTGGGCTGTATGAAACAATAAATCCAACAGTTGGCTACCTAAAACAGACACAACTAAAATAAATTTTTTAATTGACAGACAAGACTTAGGGGAAGATCGAGGCAGGTGCAGAGATTGGCAGGTTGTGACAAATGCAGCCTGTGGACTGTGGGTATGCTGCTTTCAAAGGCAACGCAGCAAGTCAGGTGATGTGCTTGGAATCGGGGCAAGCAGCTGAGCACTGACTGCTTTACACAAAGTGTCAAGCACTCTTGGTCTATGTCTCACAATTACACTATATGTGTGGTCTTTGTGGGCATGTGATTTGAAGGACACTTAATCCTGTGAGAACATCATAAGAGCAGAGTTACAAAAGCATAACAGTAACCCTAAAGAAAGTCATAATCATAATCACAAAAAGCACTTAGTTAGTACCAGTATCATAGTAAAAAGTTCTGAGAGAGGAGCTAGTTATTAAATGAAAATGGTAAGCTGTAAATTTAAGGATAAAAATCCAACAATACTGGATTTATATGTCTCAAACAACAGGTGAATATAACAAATTAATTTAAGAAAAATAATAAATTAGTTAAAATTAGAGACCTAACTATTCCACTATAAAAATATCAAAGTCAGGGGTGCCTGGGTGGCTCAGTGGGTTAAAGCCTCTCTGCCTTTGGCTCAGGTCATGATCTCAGGGTCCTGGGATCTCAGCGTCCTGGGATGGAGCCCCGCATCGGGCTCCCTGCTCGGCAGGGAGCCTGCTTCCTCCTCTCTCTGCCTGCCTCTCTGCCTACTTGTGATCTCTCTCTCTGTCAAATAAATAAATAATATTTTTAAAAAAATCAAAGTCTACCATTTTTTGAGTTTTTCTGAGAGTCTAGGACTCTGCTGAGCACTCTACATACATTACCTCACTTAATTCTCACATGAGTTAATTCCACAAGGGAGGTGATATTTTAGTTCTCCCTATTTTATAGATGAGGAAAGTGGGACTTAACAAAGTGGAGGGCCTTTGCCAAGAAAATCCAGCTATTTACTAAGAGGGAAGCTGCAGCTCAGACTTGAGTATCTCTAGCTCCAGAGCTGATACTCGACTACTCCATTATGCTCTTCTCAATATGAAATAGTCAGAATGTGAAAAATCAATAAATAACAAATCAATACAAGAAATTGCAGAGCTGATCAACAGCATCAGATAGACAATGGAGAGGTGCAAAAGATAAAAGAATAAATTATTTTTATACAAAGATCTCATAAAAATGCATATTACAAATGAAGACCAAAAGAAGTCAGAATATCTACTATTTCACCATATTTAAAAACTGAAATTAGAAGTACAAGCAAAATTCATATGAGCATTATTCATAACAGCCAAAAACTGAAAATAACCTAAATGTTCTGTAACTGGTGAACAGATTAGCAAACTGTGCAGCACCCATGACATAATGAAGTACCGCTCAACAACAGAAATGAGCATTCTACTGACACACACAACACATGGATGAATCAAAAAAATATTCTGAGCAAAAGAAGTGAGATACAAATGACTAATACTGTTTGATTGCATTTATATAACATTCTATAAGAGACAAAACTATAGCAACAGAAAACAGTGGCTCCAAGGAACAAGGGGTAGGATATAGAACTGGCTACAAAGGAGCAGGGGAAACTTTTTAGAGTGACATGGTTCATATCTTGATTGTGGTGATTGTCACACAATTGTATATATTTGTCAATACTCATTACATTTTATGGTTTCGAGGGGTAAATTTTATTATATATAAATCATTTCTCAGTGAACCAGAGTTTTTAAATGCATGCAGAATTTTAAAGCTCCACATCTTATAAAAATGTTAAGTGCTTCAGTGCTTCCTACCTCAAGAAAAAAATTTCATATATAACAGAATATTTTGAAATGATATTTCCATATTAACATTCATGGAGATGGGGTGCTCCCAAAGCAGTGCTTGGAAGAACACTTATTTTTCTAGATTAATGAGGAAGAAAAAAACATAAAATCAAACCTAATTCTCCCCCCAAAAAAGGGAGAATAAGCAAATTTATTAAAAATGGTAAAATGTGGGGTGAGAAAAAAGATATTGGCAATGAATAGAAATGACTATTTTAGAGTATGGATGATATTCTAAACTATGTATTAGTAATTATCATTATCAGTACTCTATAGATTGCTGAAGTATGAAATAATAAAGTGAGAAATCACAAAATAAAAAATAAATAGACCAATAGTCTAGTCACAGAAGAAGTAAAAACAGTTATTAAAAAATGTATGTCTCTGGGGTGCCTGGGTGGCTCAGTTGGTTAAGTGTCTGCCTTTGGCTCAGGTCATGATCCTGGGGTCCTGGGATCAAGTGCTGGATGGGGCTCCCTGCTCCCTCTCCCCCTGCTGCTACCCCTGCTTGTGCTCTCTCACAAAAATATTGTGAAATATTTTTTCTCCACTAAACAAAAAATACATATTTTTTATGTCCCCCAAAACAAAAGGTACTAATGGAGTTTCTAAAGTAGTGTCTTAAATTTCCAAAATACAACTTATTCCCTTATGTTACCCAAAGTATTCCAAAATACAGAAAACAACATGTAACTCAATTTGTTTTTACAATGTAAATATGGTTTGGATGATATAGGTACTATGAAAAAAATAATAATTCATTCTCACTTTGGAACATAAATACAAAAATCCAAAATAAAATCTATGATACAAGATGTGAGTGTAGAGGACCAAGTCTGCAGTGGGAACTGGTTCCAGTAAGGGGGCAAAGGCACACTGCAGAGGGTATAGCCAATAAGGGGTTGCAACAAAGACATGACAGGCTTCACCCGAACCCAGACACCTGATTTAGGCTTTCTTTTTTTATTTTACTGCATTGGCCAAAACTTCTAAACAGTGATATGTAAATGGACTTTCTTGTTCTTGGTTTTAATGAGAAATGGTTTTCCATTGAAAGTAATGAGTGGGTTGCCTTTTTTTTTTTTTAAAGGAGGAGATAGACATTTGTTAAGAAAAATAATTCAAGGGGCACCTGGGTGGCACAGTGGGTTAAAGTCTCTGCCGTCAGCTCAGGTCATGATCTCAGGGTCCTGGGATCGAGTCCCGCATCAGGCTCCCTGCTCGGTGGGGAGCCTGCTTCCCCCTCTCTCTCTGCCTACCTCTCTGCCTATTTGTGGTCTCTCTCTGTCTGTCAAATAAATAAATAAAATCTTTAAAAAAAAAAAAAAGAAAAAGAATTCAGGTTTTGGAAATAAGGCATAAGGATGACTGGATGTCTTTTTAAATCCTACCAAAGCTTTATTCAGCAGCTCCTACCCCTACTCCAGGGATTATTTTATCTTCTAATAGAATGTACCTTTTTTTAATTTATTACTTGCCATTGATACAGGCCAAGCCTCTGTGCAGTTACATATTAACTTGTAGACTCTAGACTTTTGTCTGGTGGAGATGCAAATGATTTTTGTCTAGTACAAAAGATAACCCCAGAGGTTACCATTTTATTGCCCTGTAGGGCATGAACCTATTTTGTCTGTAATACAGCAGACTTGCCTCAGCATGCCTTTCCCCCACTGACAAATGCTCTGCTCTGTGAACCAGCCCAGTCATTCTCTGGCTTCCTGTGATAAATAAATCTTTCACACGTACTCAATATCCATTTGGACAAAAGTCATGTATTTAACTTTTCAAAAATTATACATTCAACAAAGAATGACACCAGTAACCACCCAATTATAATGGTACTAAGGACTATAAAAGAAAGGGATAGCCTCTCCTGGCCGAGGAGTTTTGAAGGAAATGGTGCCTTTATGAATGGAGGCCTGGAGGCTGGCTATGCTTGCTGGAGACACAGGTGCAGGGAAGAGCCATAGCTGAGTTAGTCCTTCCTAGGCTGGTTTTCTAACTGCATCTAAAGATTCCCAAAGTCACAGAAGTAACCAAAAATTATTCTCTACAATTGTTGAAGCAGATCTGTCTTGTATTTCTACACCAAAGCAGTCTTCAAAATAAAAATGATAAATAATAACGATAATAGTATCTACTGTTGATTCCATTGATTTTTTAAAGATATTATTTATTCATTTAGGAGAGACACAGAGATAGAGACAGGGAGAACACAAGCAGGTGGAGAGGCAGAGGGAGAAGCAGACTCTGTGGGAGCTGGGAGCCTGAAATGGGGCTTGACCCTAAGACCTGGAGATCATGACCTGAGCCAAAGGCAGACACCCAACCATGTGAGCCATGCAAGTGCCCTTGTTGACTCCATTTACAGTGTTCTAGTTGTGGTACTAACCACTTCAGGTGAATCATTTTCAATCCCCGTGACAACTCTACAAGCCAGTTACCATTATTATCTCCATTTTACAGAGAAAACTGAGGCTCAGAGATTAAGTTCTATGCCCAACAGTACACAATGGGCCTGCCAGGTTTCAGACCTTACTTAACTCCTTTACTAGCCTGCCTCTTCCAAAGATATTTCTCCAAGTGTGTACTACTGCATAATGGGGAAGGGGTACATTATTTTCATTTTCTTGACATATCTCTTGCAGCTTAAAACATCATGGCAAGGAGGGAACAGGTGGACCATTCCCTCATGTGAAGGGTGCTGTGGTTCGGTGCTCACATTTGCTGCTCCTGTTCATTTCGTAAAGCTTTCTGCAACAGGGATTTGGAAATGAAAAGCAGGGTTTGCTTGGAGTGGCTTTTCAACAATAAAGAGTATCTTGTTGAAAACATGTTTACTCCATGCCTCTGCTTTTAACTACTGCCCAACACAGCTCCCTTTCTTGCTTTTCTCTCATCTCTAAGCCTTGAGCACTTGTCCAAAAGCTTTTAGCCCAACCAAGTGGGCAAAAAGCCTTCCCCACCATTTATCTTGCAACTGGTTCTGAGTTTCTCTCAAGTGTTTGTTTAACTATTTGGCCAAGGATTGAGGGTCCTATTGTGAGCAAAGAGTTCATTTGCCTTGATTATGTGTAAGCTTTCCAGAGTTTGCTGATTGGTTTTTGTTCCTTTTCTTTCTCCATTGGTACTTCCTGCTTTTAAACAGAGGATTATACAAAAATGCAGTTTTCTGGCTACCTTACTTAATCTTAATATTCAAAGAGAATACAAGCGCCTTCTGTATTTACAGAAGTATTTTCCAAGTGACGCAAAAGGATACTGAATTCTGTCCTGGGTCCCTGTGTTTTGGAGTCTAATAAAGCCATAGCCCCTCATGACTTTTTCTTTTCTAATCTTGAATAGCACAGAACAAAATCACAGAATTCTAAAATATCTGAACTAAAGGCCTCTTAGAGATCATCTAGTCCAACTTCCACATTTTACACAGGGGAAAAGAAGGCAGGTGAACTTCAGTGCTAGGACCTCCTCCAAGTATATTAATATTTACTTTGTGTTCTATATTTTGCCTTCCCAGCTGTATACTCTTTGAGAACAGAGACCCCTTATTAAACTTCTTTTATACCTCATTTGCTACAGTATCTATGTGTGTAGTAGACATTTAGAAGGGATAGGGGCATGGATGTTTTAAAGGATCTTCTACTCAAGAACCTTTGCTCTAAACTGAATGGGATTAGATCCAACCCATAAGAGATGCAAAAAGTTTTAAATGAAAGAGAGACCTAGAGAAATTTCATCCCAGCTTAATGAGTCCACTGGGGGAGACTTCGGATTTTACTCTGTTTATTCCATATGTAGTACATGGAGACACCCTTGTGAAAACTTCAGACAACACATAACTATACAGAGTAAAATATGAAAGACCTCCAAATTTCCTTCACATTTTTACTTCCCACCCCAGTCTAAGTCATTATAGTATAAAGTGTACTGCTCTAGCCCTTTTCAACATATTTCTATACACATGTAGAGTTTGTCTTTTTTTACATAAATAAGATCATGCTTTATTCATTGTTCTGAAATTCTCTTTTTTTTAAAGATTTTATTTATTTATTTGACACAGAGAGAGAGATCACAAGGAGGCAGAGAGGCAGGCAGAGAGAGAGTGGAGGAAGCAGGCTCCCTGCTGAGCAGAGAGCCCGATGCAGGGCTCGATCCCAGGACCCTGAGATCATGACCTGAGCCAAAGGTGGAGGCTTTAACCCACTGAGCCACCCAGGTGCCCAGAGAAATTCGCTTTTTCACTTAAAAACATATCTTGGAGATCTTTCCATATCAGTTCATATGCATGGTGTTTCATTAAATGGGTGTAGCACATATTACTTAGCTATTCCCCTATTAATGAGCCCTGAAAGTGATTTTAACTTTTTGCTATAATGAATAACACTGCATTATGGATTAATTCAGAATGCATTCCTAGAATGACATTGGTGGATTGGTGCTCACTTACTCTGAGTGAATGGATCAAAGGTAGCAGGAAAGATCCATACCCAGTACCTTGACAGATGGCCTTAGACAAATCACTCCAGACTTATGGCTGCCCCCCCTAATTCAGAGAATGACACAGGTTCAAATGAGATAAAGTTATGAAAAGTCTCTGGAAACCATGAACGGCTATATAAATGAAAGCAACTGATTACCCAAAGATAGCAATATATGTTATAGCATCAATAAACCACACATGTGGGTGTACTATGTGCTCTATAAGGAACGCCTTACTGATGCCTCAGTATCCTTTTCTGGTTTGGGCGTAACTCCCCTTTCTGTGATGAAGGTGCCCCTCTGCCAACTCCAACCATGTAGTTCTAATGCCACCAGTTAGAGCACACAGTGGTTGTTCTGACGGTGGACATGTGACTTCCACAGGCCAATAAGGGCTTTGTCCTGGGAGTCTTCAAACTGGGCAAGGGGATAGAAGAGTATCCTTCAGAATGACATAAGCAAGACGTGTGAATAAGATGTCCCTTGCATGTAATCCCCTCTCAACAATAATAATTTGGCATCTACGCACGGATAAAACTACCTTACTGGAAACTTCGGGATTCAAGTAGGAGATTGTGAAACCCTGTGCAGTCCAAGGCTCAGGAGAGCTGTGCTGCTGACTCACCTATGGTGGTCTCAGCTTCAGAAACAGAAACCACTCTGTACCTGAGACCTTGGCTCAGGTACAGCTCCATTTGGCTTTGGGTCTGTCACCATTATGATATGTCAAGGGAACGGGGAGGACTCATGCCCACCCGAGCAATGGGTGGTAGACATACAGACCTCAGTCCTGGCTGTAGGAACTGAAATAGTCTGTAAACTGGTCCCAGCCCTTCTCGGCCATAATCCAAGAGCCCCTTGCCCTTCATTGCTTGGATTAACAGACATATGAATCTTGACCTCAGCCAAGGTCTGGGAGTCCCTGGAAGTTAGCCTGCCAAACCTGGTCAGACTGCAGATCCTGAAGGGGCCCTGTATTAGGCACACCTCCCAGCTATAGCCCACTAGTTATCCTGTTGGCACAGGGGTCAGACAGGAGGCACTCCCATTTGTACCCACAGAGATCCAGAAAAGACCCTCTACTAAGCTCCAGTCCCTCCAGTCATGGTCAGGGACCAACCCAGCATACCCAGGGATCTGGCAAAAGACACACCACCTGGGCCTGCAGAGCCAGGTCTACAGACCTCAAACTTGGCTGGAACATGCAACAATGCTGCAGTCCCTCTCAGTCACTGTCCAGGGGTAGTCCCGCCTACTCAGGAACCCATGCAGTGACCATGCAGCAGCCCTTCCAGGGGATGGTGCCACACCTGCTGAATATTATTATTCAGTTATAATAGGATCCTGTCAGAGGACCCAACTGTGGACCCTAAAGCAGATGCTTATCCCAGTGCCACTCTAGTAAACAAGGTACCAGAACAGTGCTATCCACCCAGGGACCAGAGAGAATCCATATCCATCCAAGCAACCTATTACAAGCCCACCAATAGCAGACCCCACTGCAGACCCAGTCAACAGCCTAGAAATCTACTCCCACCCAGTATGACTGTTATTCTGGAGGTAATACCATTAGCCCAACGAACTCACAGGAGAAGTCTTTACCTGTTAGAACCAATTTGTAGAGAATGGAAGAGGTATTTGTTCCTTCCAATGCACAGACACTGATGTAAGTCTACATGGGTCACAAAGAACCAGGTAAATATGACACCACCAAAGAAAATTAATAAAGCTCCAGTAAGTAAAAAAATGTAGATCTACAAATTACCTGCCAAAGAATTCAAAATAGTCACCTTAAAGAAACTTAATGAAATGCAAGAGAGCACAGACAGAAAACTAAACAGAATCAAGAAAACAATGTATGAACAATCAATAGTGTCAACCCAGTGAAAAGATAATTGATAGAATGGAAGAAAATATTAGCAAACCATATATCTAAAAAGGGGTTAATAACCAAAATATATAAGCAACTCATACAACTCATACAAATAATCCAATTAAAAATGGGCAGAAGACCTGAATAGACATTTTTTCAAAGAAGGCATACAAATGGCCAAGAGGTACATATAAAGATACTCAACATCACTAACCATCAAAAAAATGCAAATCAAAACCACAATGAGATAACACCTCACTCCTGTTAGAGTGGCTATTTTCAAATAGACGAGAGATAACAAATGATAGTGAGAATATGTAAAAAAGAGAATCCTGGTACACTACTGGTGGGCATGTAAATTGGTACAGCCATTATAGACAAGAGTATAGAAATTCCTCAAAAAATTAAAAATAGAAAGGGGTACATGCACCCAGATGTTTACAACAGCATTATCAACAATAGACAAACTATGGAAAGAGCCCAAGAGTCCATCGACTGGTGAATGAATAAAGAAGATATGGTGTGTGTGTACACACACACACACACACACACACACACATACATACACACTGGAATATTATTCAGCCATCAAAAAGAATGAAATCTTGCCATTTGTAGCAATGTGGACAGAACTAGAGAGTAGAAAGCTAAGTGAAATAAGTCAGCCAGAGAAAGACAAATACCATATGATTTCACTCATATGTAAAATTCAGGAAACAAAACAGATGAACATGTGGGAAGGGAGAAAAAAAAAGAGGGAGGAGAGAGGGGGAGGCAAACCATAAGAGACTTTTAATGATAGAAAACAAACTGAGGGTTGATGGAGGGAGGTGGGTAGGAGATGGGCAAAATGGGTGATAGGTATTAAGGAGGGCACTTGTTTGAATGAGCACTTGCTATGGGTGTTATATGTAAGTGATGAATCACTAAATTCTGCTAAAACCAATATCACACTGCATGTTAACTAACTAGAATTTAAATAAAAATTTGGGGAGAAGAAAAATTAACAATAGAACTACCAAATGATCCAGCAATCCCACTTCCAGGTAAGATATACAAAGGGAATGAAATCACTATCTCAAAGAGGTATATGTACCCTGTGTGTTCACTGCAACATTATTTATAATAGCCAAGACATAGAAACAACCTAAGAGTTCATCGACAAATGAATAAAGAAGATGTGGGGTGTGTGTGTGTGTGTGTGTGTGTGTGTGTGTGTGTGTGTGTGTGAGTACACAATGGAATATTATTATTCAGTTATAAAAAAGGAAATTCTGACATTTGCAACAATACGAATGGACTTTGAAGGCATTACGCTAAGTGAAATAAGTCAGACAGAGAAAGACAAATACCGTATGATCTCACTTATATGCCAAATCTAAAAACAAACAAACAAACAAAGCCAAATTCATAGAAACAGAGAGCAAAATGGTGACTTCCAGGAGTGAGGGAGAGGGAGAAATGAGAAGGTGTGGGTCAAAGAGTACAAACTTTCAGTTATAAGATGAACAAGTTCTGAGGATCTAATGTACACCATGGAAACTATAGTTAACAGTATGGTAACATATACTTGAAAGCTGTTAAAGAAGAAATGTTCTCACTACCAAAAAAAATTATAACTATATGAGGTGACAATTGTGTTAACTAGCTTTATTGTTATAATCATTTCACAATATGTATGTGTATCAAATCCTCAACTTGTACACATTAAACTTATACAACCTTATACGTCAATTATATCTCAAAAAGCTAGGGAGGGGAGAGAAATGTATCCCTCTCCGGAGCTGAAGCTGTGAGATGTGGTGTGGTGAGCCAAGGGTAGTGACCGTGTCTCCAGCCATATGGAGAAGTGAATCTGTAAGATAAAGAAATGCATGCCCTGATGGCATTTAGGGCCCCTGGTTCCGGTTTCTGAGCCCTGGCTTCACCCCGAGGCCTCTTTCTCAGGGCACACCACCTTTTAATACATTCCTCCTTTTGCCTAAATAGTTTGAGTTAGGCAGCAATAACCTGTAATTAAATTTCTGCAAACTCCTGCCATTTCTATCTTTGGTTCTTCTCACTGTTATCCACTTTTTTCCCTCATCCACCTGCCATGAAGTGAAAGGTTGTTCCTGGTGGAAGGATAACTTTGATTTGCTTTCTTCATCTGAGCAAGATAACCACACATGGTCTCCAACAGAGAGTATTTTGACGGAAAACATGAGACCTCCTTGGGTACAGCAGTATCCTTCATATATCTGATTATCTTTCATAACCTGACTCTCAGCCATGTGATAGGAGACAGTGAATGTGGGGTGAGAATCAGATTTCTATAAATGACTATCTTCAGCTACAGCAAGAACGAAGCTGTTGCTGTTTTCCAAACTTCAGAATCTACTTGCACACTTAAAACTGAACTCGGTTCTCAGAAAACGATTACCATAATGACATTTTCTAGAAGAGAGCATTTCTTTCTGGAGAAGCAGCTGTGGCCTTGAACTTCCCTCTGTCCTTGCTGTTAGGGTATGTTTAAATATACTCTAAGAAGAATTACCAAAAAGAAGCTTTGTCATCATTCCACCTTTGACCTTTTCTTTTCTTCAAATGTTCATATTTGAGAGCTGGTTCTGTGGCACTAAGAGAAAGGCTTTGTCATTTTCATGCTAAGATCACTGAATTGTTTTTTAGTAAAAGTAGAATTAAATAGTAGCAGCTTACTTAGAGGGGAAACACTTGTCTTTCAGAGACATAAAAACCTGGATTTAATAATCCCATTTACAGCATAAAAAACAGATTTAAAGTTAGTGCCTCTCTACCAAAAATATCTGATCTGACACTAACCTGCCTCAGTGACCTTGAACAAACCACTTTTAAATTCCATGAGTCTGTTTCTTTATCTATAAAATAAAAATTTTAAAAAAGGTTAACTCATGGTTATTGTGATAATTAAGTGAAATTTTATATGTATACTCTACATTAAACTATCTGATATTAAACTATCAGCACAGTGCCTGGAGCATATTATATGTTCAATATTTGATAAGGATCACTATATTGTTGTTAGTAATGATTGCTAACACTTGAATATTTAAATTGAATACTTAATACTTTCTAACACTTGAATAATTAAAAATATCAAAATTTTCATTTTGATCCTAATAATAATCATGGATAATAGAAGCAATGAGTGTCCTCTCCACTTTAGAGATGAACAAATTGAGGTTCAGAAAAGATAAATGGTTTGTCCAAGATCACATTTCTAGGTAGGAAACAGCAGATATGAAATTTGAACAAAGCCGCTCTGGATCAAGACTCCTGGGGTGTCTGGCTGGCTCAACCAGTAGAGCATGTAACTTGATTTGGGGGTTGTGAGTTCAAATCCCATGTTGGGTGTACATATTACTTCAAAAAAAGTCTTTTAAAAAAAAGACCCCTTCTCTTGCCCTATGTAATACGACCTTACATTAATGATAAAAATAATGTGGTACCTGGGTGGCTCAGTCAGTTAACTGTCCAACTGTTCGTTTGGGCTCAGGTCATGATCTCATGGGTCATGGGATCAAGCCCCATGTGGGGCTCTGTGCTCAGTAGGGCATCTGCTTGAAGATTCTCTCCCTCTGCCACTCCCTCACTCACACTACCTCTCTCTCTCTCTCAAATAAATAAATAAGTAAATAAATAAAATGAAATTCAATCCATAAGATTTTTTAAATATTGAGCACCTCACAGGTGTCAGGCACTGTTCTAAGCACCGAGGATAATGCCAAGATCAAAATGGACAAAAATCTCTCTTCTCATTCCTGAGGGTGAAGGCAGTCAACCAAAGAATAAATAAGTAAAATACATAGCATGTCAAATGATGGGAGTACCATAAAGAAAATTAAAGGAGGGGAAGTGGTGTGTCCAGGAGTAGAGCACAGTTTTAAAAATGATAGCCTGGGTTGGCCTCATTGAGAAAGGCACATCTTGAGTAAAGATCAGGGGAGGTGAGAAAGGAAGCCAAGCCTACGTCCCGCAAAAAAAGCAATCCAGCAAAAGGTAACAGGAAAGGCAAAGACTTTGAAGTAAGAGGTGCTGCATGTGTCCCAAGAATAACAGGGAAGCTAGAAACTAACGCAGAGTGAACCAGCAGGAGAGGACGACAGGGTAAGGGCTGAGAAAAGTAGTGAGGGAGAGTGCTAGTGGCAAGAGGGTGAAGAGCAGGTAGGACTTCAATAGGATGTTACCCTGCGATGAGAGCCTCTGGAGGCTTTGGCACAGAGGAATGTCAAGGTCTGACTGACATTTGGAAGGATGGCTCTGTCTGCTGTACTGACATGAGAGTATAGGGAGGTAAGGGTAGAAGCAGGGAAACATCATGGGAGTCCACTGCAAGAGAGAGAGGAGGAGGGCTTGGACCAGGATAATAGCAGCACAAAGAGTGAGAAAGTGGCCAAATTTTAGATAGATCATTTTTCATTACGAAAATTTTCAAACTTTATAAAAGCAAGGAGAGTAATACAGAAAATTCCCATAAATCCATCACCCAGATTCAGTAATTACCAAGGTTTTGCCACATTTGCTTAATCAACTTTTTTTTGCTGAAGTGTTTTAAAATAAGTCACATACATCATATCATTTCACTGCTACATATTTCATACAATACACATTCCTTTAAAAATATGAACATTTCCCATCAACTGATGAATGGATAAAGATGATGTGGTATATATATATATACACACACAACGGTATATATAGCCAACAAAAAGAATGAAATCTTGCCATTTGCAACAATGTGGATGGAACTAGATGGTATTATGCTAAGTGAAATAAGTCAGTCAGAGAAAGACAAATAACATATGATTTTACTCATATGTGGAATTTAAAAAACAAAACAGATGGGCATAGGGAAAGGGAAGGAAAAATAAGATGAAATCAGAGAGGGAGAAAAACTATAAGAGACTTTTAACTATAGAGAACAAACTAAGGGATGCTGGAGGGGACAAGGGTGGGGGATGGGGTAACTGCATGATGGGCATTAAGGAGGGCATGTGATGTACTGAGCACTGGGTGNAAACAAAACAGATGGGCATAGGGAAAGGGAAGGAAAAATAAGATGAAATCAGAGAGGGAGAAAAACTATAAGAGACTTTTAACTATAGAGAACAAACTAAGGGATGCTGGAGGGGACAAGGGTGGGGGATGGGGTAACTGCATGATGGGCATTAAGGAGGGCACGTGATGTACTGAGCACTGGGTGTGTTTTTTTTTTTAAGATTTTTTATTTATTTATTTCACAGAGGGAGAGAGATCACAAGGAGGCAGAGAGGCAGGCAGAGAGAGAGGGGGAAGCAGGCTCCCTGCTGAGCAGAGAGCCCAATGCGGGCCTCGATCCCAGGACCCTGAGATCATGATCTGAGCCGAAAGCAGAGGCTTTAACCCACTGAGCCACCCAGGCGCCCGAGCACTGGGTGTTATATGCAACTGATGGATCACTGAACTCTACCCCTGAAACTAATAATATACTTATATGTTAACTACATTGAATTTAAATTTTAAAAATACGAATATTTCTTACGTAAATGTATTATCATACCTAAAAATTATCTATAACTCTTTGGTATAAACTCAGGCCATAATCCAATTTTCCCTAATTGTCTTTAAAATTCCTTTTATAGGGATGCCTGGGTGGCTCAGTCGGTTAAAGCATCTGCCTTCGGCTCAGGTCATGATCCCAGGGTCCTGGGACAGCCCCATATCAGGCCCCAGAGCCTGCTTCTTCCTCTTCCTCTGCCCCTCCCCCTTACACATGCACTTGCTCTCTCTCTCGCTCTCTCTCTCTCTCAAATAAATAAATAAAATCTTTTTTAAAAATTCTTTTTATACCTATTTTGTTTGAACCAGGGTGCAAACAAGGTCAATACATTGCATTTGGCTCTTATGTCTCTTGAGTTCCTTTTCATCTAAAGGAGACACACACACTCTCACCTTTTTTCCCTTTGATTTTTCCCTGTGATTTGCAGAAGCCTAACTCTAGTAACTATAGTAGTCCTCTAGTAGCTATAGTAGTCCTATAGTAGTAGTAGAATGTCCCACATCCCTATTGTGTCCATTTGTTCCCCTCGTGTCATGAACTCATTCCTCTATCACCCTTATTTTCTGTAATTGGAAAGTAACTCTAGAAGTGTTGTTAGAATGTTTCATCCTTTTTTGTCAAGAATATTTTATAGATGAAGTGTATTTTACAAAGCATTACATCAGAAGGTACGAGTGTCTGGTGGTCCCATTTACAATGACCCTCAGATAGTGTCACACTCACCAAATGGTTCCATTCATGGATGATCATTGCATGAAACAATTATTTCATAGGGCTGAAGTGGGGTAAATGGTTATAAAAATGGATAAATTTTGAAACTTGCTTTTTTCCACTTACCAGTATATTGAGTTTTATCCATGTTTTGCTAGTTATTTCATACATATATAGTTACTTCATCTTAATTACTACATAGTATCCAATTACATGAAGAAAACACATTTTTATTTATCAATTCTATTGGTGAAAAAAGATGTGTCAAATTTTTATTAAAAACAATTGTTGAGTATATTCTTATGCATGTTTCTGTATACATATAAATGAATTTCTCTAAAGTTTAGAGCAAGGATTATAAAAGTTTTTTTGTGGGGGGGCAGATAGTAAATATTTTAGGCTTTATAGGCTCTGTGGTCTCTTGCAGCTATTCTGCTGTTATCAAATGAAAACAGTCATAGACAATATATAAATGAATGAGCACAGCCATGTACCAATAAAAATTCATTAATAAATTTATAAACTTATTTATAAAAACACAGTGGGCCAGATGTGGCCTAGGGGCCATCATCTGCATACTGATACCTCTTTATACTTCCACTGGTAACATATGAATGACTGTTTCTCCACATTCTTGTCACCACCTGGTATTATCTAATGCCTTAATTTTTGCCAATATGATGGGTATGAAATGGTATTTTAATAGTGTTTCATTTTCCATTAAGTCTAACTGCAAATGTGTCAACACATTCTTCATATGTATGTTGGCTATATAGATTTCTCAGACTTGCCTGTTCATATCTTTGCCTACCTTCCTGTTGTTTGCCTTTTTCTTAATTTGTATTCTTTATATATTCCAATTCTATTTCTCTGTTGGTTATATGTACTGTAAATATCTTCTACTTTTACATTTTGTATAGGAAATCTTTCCCTACTCCAATATCATAATAATTTTCTGTATTTTCTTTAAAATATTTCCTTTCCACATTCATGTTTTAGTGTATCTAGAATTTATCTTTACATACAATGTGATCTTATCTAATTTTATCTTATCCAATATGAGCAATTATCAGAGCCCCCTTTATTATCTAGTCTATGTATTCTCCACTGATTTGTAATGTTGCCTTTGAGTTATTGCCAGTACCCACATATTATGTGTCTGTTTCTACACTCTACATTCTGTTTTTTAAGTCTCATTGTCTATCCCTGGGCCAATACTACACTATTATTTTTGTAAGTAGTCTTACTATTATATAACTAAATCCCTCCCTGTTTCCAACATCTTTAAATATGTTGCCTAGTATTTGTATGCTCTTTCAAATAAATTTTATATAAATCTCAATTTAAAGGTTAGGAAACTTAGCATAATCTCCTCCAGTGATGGGTATCAAGCAGGGCACAGATTGCATGGAGCACTGAGTGTTATATGCAAACAATAAATCATGGAACACGACATCAAAAACTAATGATGTACTGTATGGTGGCTAACATAACATAATTTTTAAAAAAGGCTAAGAAACTAAAATTTTCCCAGAACCCCATGATTAGTATGGAGTGTGGGTGACATCTAAAGCCATGCAGACTGATTTCAAAGCGCAGATTCTAGCCACTACATCTACAACACCACCTTCACATTTAGCTTATGAAGTAGCAGAAAGAGCTGGCTTAAATGTCAGTAAACTTTGGGCTCCAGGCATGGCTTTTCCATAGGCAAGTGTTTGTGTAACTCTCTGGACAAAGTTTCCTCATCTGCAAAATGACTACAAAAATAATTTGTCTCAGGGCTATAAATGAGAGGTCACCATAAACTGTGAAACCCTGACTCTATTAAAGCCCACCTACATTTAAGATTTTTGCACAGGAAAATAGTCTATATCTTTCTGTGCAACATTTATTTTAAATCTCTTTTATTGATATTCCATACTAAATCTCTTTCATTGAATATAGACTAAGGGATCTTCAGGAAAATAATTTTGCCTTTCTTGAGATCAAAATGTAACTAGATGGAAAATAATCACTGAAATTATTCTGCCTCTAAAGATAATACAAAAAAAATATTCTGGAATTTATAGGATCCCCTGAATTGCTCCAAAATCATGTTCAGTCAGTCCCACACCCTACAGGAAGGCCACTAGCAGATGAGCTGGGCCCAAGGGAGGAAGAAAAAATTACACGATGTAAAAGTAAATTCCAGATGTGCACAGCAGATTGAAAAATCATGAGTAAGAAGTTCAAATATTTTAGAGTCTGTGTCTTTAGAAAAACACCTAGATGGAAAACTCTAACTGTGGCTTTCTCATAACAGAGTTAGACTAAGCCAAACAGAGGAAACCAAAGTATCTGACAGTTGATCTAAACCTGCATTTCTTCCTTTATTTCTTTCCCAACTTCTGCTTAGCCAGAAATAAATGGGAAACTATAAAATAAATCATAAAACTAAAATAAAGATTCATTCTTCATGGTCCTCCGGATAGAAAACAGAAATGTGTGAGCTGCTTTGGCATGAGTATAATTAAAAGATGGGTTTACTTATACATAAGTCTTACTTCTGTTTTATTTTCCAGAGGTGGAACCTCAGCCAAAACTTCAGGTGCAAGTTACTTATTAAGGAACTTCTCCTAGGAGAAACCTATAAGAGAGTGCGGAAAATGAGATAACAATGATCTTACAAAACCTGGAATTCACAACTATCAAGGTGGAAGGTTTTGAGTAAACATCTCCAGATTTAATTTGGACCTCTAAAGGATTATACCCTAGGAATAAGGTTGAACTGAAATAGACCAGACTTTACAAAAACTGAAACCCAACCTCAAATCAACTCAATGACTGAATTAAAACAATGTATAACTACTTTAACTGCATGACAGAAACTTGAAAAAACTTCTTTTGGCAAACATCACCCAAGCAGCTATGATTTTTCATACACAATGTCTGTCAATTAATCAAAAATTTCCATGTAAGCTAAGAGACAGGCCCAAGAGAACAAAAAAAACAGACAACAGAAACAGACCAACAGATGATCCAGATATCAGAATCATCAGAAACTGGCTTTAAAATAAGAAGTAAAAATAAAATTAAAGATTATAGCAGGAGACATCTGTACCACCCCATTCACCCTTTAAACCTGTGCCCCCAAAGAAATATTTTAAACATTTCCAGCAATTACTTCTGTTATTTACCTCAGTTTTAATTAAGAGAAGTTTTCATTTAATTTAAGTTTTAAATTTAAATTTAAGTTTTAATTAACGACTTTAAGAGAAAATCTAGGAGACACTTTTAAGGGAATGAATTTATCCATTTCAGCTCTTATCTATTGATTTCCTATAATGATTGATAAGATTTTTAGCTCTCTTTCAACTTTTCCTGCCTTGCAAATCTCTTATATAACTCATTCCTTTCCTTCCTTCAGCACAGTATATTAACAATAAATATACACCTAAATCAACATTCACTGTTTACTTTGAAGGTTATATGAACATTGATTTCTACTGAGCCAATGATTATACTACCATTACTTTCACGTACAACTTACAGAGTTTGGGCTTACTGGCTTACTTTTCATTTTTTATTTTCTATGTACCTATCATTAATTCTCCCTCAAACTCCCAAATAAATTTATAAAACCACTTTCAAAACTATTTTTCATATGGTCAGATGAATATGGTTAACTATTAGTTCCATTTTATTTTCTCTCAAAACTTCCCTCCTAAAGTCTTCCATATTCTCCTGCTCCAAAATGTACTGGTTGTTCTCTAAGCCTAATGAACAGCTATCATCTTGGCATCTCATCATTTGTAAAACTAGGAGTTCCTTCCTTTATCTGCTATACTGAAGTCCACATTTCCTGGATTCTATGTCTTAGTTTCCTCCCTTGTTTTGGTATACCTTGCATTAGAAATAAAATGCTTCATACTCTGCATGTCTGAAATGACCTTATTATCCTTCTCATAGTTGACTGAGTTTTGCTATGCACAGAATTCTACTAGAAAGCTATTTCCCTCAGAATTTTGAAGGCCCTCCTCCACTGTCTTCTGTTATCCTTATTGTTGGTTGAAATATCTGAAATTTTGTTCCCAAGTCTTTATATGTGATCTGCTTTTTTTAATGTCTAAAAAATACCAGGATCTTCTGTCTATAATATTCTGAAATTTTATAGTGATATGCCTCAGTTAGGATTGTTCTTAAATTTGGCTTTGGAAGAGTCTCAGGTTCTTAAATTCATAAAAATTATTTTAAATGATCTCTTTGATAAATCCCTTCCTATCACAACTCTCAACAAATTCTTATTATCTATTTTTGGACCTTCTTAAATCATCTTTAATTTTTCTTATCCTCAGGACAAATAACTTGCTTTCCCTAATTTCAACAAAATGAAGTTTGTTTATACTTATTCTCCTTGTTGCTTTGATGTGATTTTGTAAGAGAAGAGAGAACTAAAATATCTAATTCTATTCTCTTTAAATTGGGCATTAATAAATTGCTTTATTATTCAATGTTGTTGAAAAATAATTGATGCACATCACTATAGAAGTTTAAGGCATATAAAATGATGGTTTTGATTTACATATATTGTAAAATGATTACCACAATAGATTTGGCTAATATCCATCATCTTATATAGGTACAATAAAAGGAAAAGAAAGAAAAAAAAAGAAAAAATTTTTCCTTGTGATGAAAACTCCTAGGATTTACTCTCTTAACGACTTTTCTACATATCATATAGCAGTGTTAGCTACAGTCACTATGTTGTACATTACATCCCTAGCACATATTTACCTTATAATTAGAAGTTTATGCCTGGTAGTGCTATTTTATTGTTTTAAGAAGACACAAAAGCAAAAGAAAATATTTCATTTAAACTTCCAGTCTATGGCTCAATAATAGAAATTACAAGGAAAATACCACCATACATCAGCAGTTGAGGAAACTCTGTCACAAGGACCCAGTTAAATATTGTCCAATCCTTCAAAACTCCTCCCATTTTTCTGGGCTTTAATTAAGAGAAAATCTAGGAGACATTTTTAAGGGAAATATTAGTTCCTCTACTGAATTAGGATTAAATACTATTTTTAGGCTAGTGCAGCACTGAGCTTAGAGCTATTTATCAAAAATCACAGAGTACACTTCAGAAAGCCTGCAGGTGGGGAATTGCTGGAAATCTACTTGACTCAGTTCTGACCAAGAGCAAAACATGATTGGGGCAGATTTTTACATAGGTATACAACAACATCATTAAGCACAGCCACTTCATGCTGGGACTTTGTACTCAGAAAAGCTGTCTAGAAGCCAGAGGGGAAAAAATTTACTTTGAAAATGTTTCAAAAGCATAAAATGTTTTCTTAACTACTAAATATAAGTGTTGGAACCTCTTATTCCTCTTACCCCTATTATCTAACCACCAATTTATTTAGTGGACTGGAAGAGGGCACTGGAAAAAGAACTCTTCAAATACTTGCAATGTTTTTAAATGTCCAAGTAATTAGCTTTTGAGATTTTCTACTATAGTTAAGCAACAGAATATATTACTATGCTTTCTTTATCCAGGGTCCTTGAAAAATGAAGAATTTCACCTAAGTTAAAAGTCCATGGAATACTGCTTTGGTTATCCCCAACCCCAAGATTTAATCATTTTAGATGAAATTCTATGAAGCAGAGTGCTAGCAAACAGTGACATCACTTGGTGTCAACTGGAATTCACAGGCAGAAGGGTAAGAAATACACCATTTACTATTCACATAACAGCTCATGGTGCCGCCTGGGCCAAGTACAGTGAACACAGCTTGAGACTGCACTATGGGCTCCAGACCTTCACTACTTTACCTTTTACAGAGGAACTATGGAATAGCCTTATAATGGGGACAACCTGAATCTGGATGTCGCCCTTGGTGGGATGCTAGAATAGCCAGCTGGGCAGCACCTGGAGGCCTTAAGAAAATTGTGTTTATATCCAGTGCCATCTGCTAAGAGGAGAAGGAGCCCCCACTTCCAGAAACTTTAATGCCAGGAAATCTACCAAGGGTCTGTGGAGTTATTCAGGAAGAAATCTCACTTCTTTCCACAGTCTTGCCAAACCGACATAATTGTTTCTACTTATACAGAGTACATATTATGTCTTTTTTATTTTTGTGCCTCTTTTTGAAGTATTTCTGTCACTTTCCTTGCTGTCCTCTACTTGCTGGCAGGACCTGGGATTGTACAGCACCACATCTGTTAGCCTCTAATCGGCCAGGGACTTAGGAACAAAATAATCAAGGATGTTGAGATTGTGCATAAAATAAGGTTAAATGTCTTTATCGCATTCCTGCAATAAAGAATATGCAACATTGGATTTAGTAATTTCCTTCTAGACCAATGGTTCTCAAAGTGTGGTCCAGGGAGCCCTGAGGGTCCCCAAGACCCTTTTAGGGGAGTCCTCAAGGTCACAACTATTTTCATAATAATATCAAGGCATCATTTGCCTTTTTTACTTTCATTCTCTCATGAATGTAAAGTGGAGTTTTCCAGACTACATAACATAACACATGAGTGAGAATCTAGCTATCTTCCATTAAAATATTGAAGATATCTGAAATGTGTAAAATAATGCCATTCTCATCATTAAATGTTTTTATTTGGAAAAAGTTATTTTACCTTTAAAAAGCTATTTATGTTAACATGCAGTAGATTTATTTATTGTTATTTTTAAATGGATTAATAAGGAAATACACTTTAATTTCCTCAACTTTAATTTCAAGTACATACATATTGACAGATACAGCCCACATAAACAAGAACTCTTTGAAATTCTTAATGATATTTAAGAGTACAAAGGATTCCTAAGACCCAAAAGCTTAAGAAACACTACTCTAGGTAGTCTTTTGAGAAATCCAACCCATCTGATGCCTTCCTTCAACATAATAAGAAGTGGACCACAAAATCTTGACCTGATGATATACTAGATTCAAATTTTTAGTTCATGTATATCTTAAAATATAATGGAGGAAGAGCAAGTGGTTGGATATTATAGAATCAAATAAAAGTTGCACAACTCAAAGGCCTAGAAATTTTTTTCAAAACTATGCAATGAAACCTGAGAATCTTCCAAAGCCATAAAATTCAGAGTCACTTTGGAAAGTGACTATCAAAGTTCTGCTTATGTGGCCTTCCAAGGTGGCCACATTCATAGTATAGGCTATTTGTTTTTAAAATTTTTTATCTATTGATTTTTTTTTCCTGTGTTCATCATTTTTTTTTAATTTTATTTTTATTCTTTGCCCAAGGGGTACAGGTCTGTGAATCATCAGGCTTACATCTTTCACAGCATTCACCAAAGCACAAACCCTCCCCAGTGTCCATAACCCATCCACCCTATCCCTACCCTCCCACCCCCCAGTAACCCTCAGTTTGTTTTGTGAGATTAGGAGTCTCTTATGGTTTGTCTCCTTCCTAGTTTTATTGCCCTCATAATGGAAAGACTCAAGAATGTACTTTCTATTTGATGGTTCTGTTTATCTATAGTCAGCCATGATCATTTGCTTGCTTAAGCTCCATGGTTCTCCTTCCTTTCCCATCACTGAAGTCCACTGAGAAATAAACACTTGTTCTCATTTCAGCAAATGCAACTTTCATTTCAGTAACTGTATTTTAAATGTGGAATTATTGAACTAAACAACTGACTTTCCATCCCTAAGAAATATCCAACTATGAAGTTGCTTTTCACACATAAAGGACTTTGAGTCTTCACAAAAGAATAAATAGGAAAGTTTAGAACCAACCTTGGATACAAATTATTACAATCATTTTTTTTCTCATATTCAAGTTGCAAATACATTTTAATACTACCCTTTAGATGAATTTAAAATAATGTCAAAATAATGACAAAAAAATAATTTTATGTAACATCCTCACCAAACAACAGAGGCACAAAAAATAAAACACAGAGAATGACATTTTTTTTAGAGGTAAGTGACTTAATCAGTAATCTTAACTACTCTAAACAAAGAACTCCAGAAGGAAGTACCTCATCTCTTTGAAAAACCAAAAACTTAATCCCAAATTCCATGCACTAAAACCACTGCACTTTATTTATGGGAAAACTCTTTAAGTTCTAACTTGGAATTGACTTAAGTCTTAATTTAGGCCAGGAGTCAGCAAACTAGAACCTGTGAATGAATCTAGCCTGCCACCTGCTTTTGTAAATAAAGTTTTATTGAAACACAGCTATGCTCATTTATTCACATATTATCTATGGCTCCTGTTGCACTATACCAGTTGCACTACTGAGCAGCTCCAAGTGGAAACTATATGGTCCACAATGCCTTAGATCTTTACATTAAAAGTTTGCCAACCCCTAATTTAGAACAAATTCTAAGAAGATAAGAAATATTTTTCAACCCACAGTAGATTGGAAGCAGAAAAGATGGTGGGTAGAAGATATCCTAAAGCTGGGTTTGCTGACCTCAGAGGGCAGTGCCACTATTGGCCTCATACCTAGGAAGAAGACCAAAGAACTCTAAAAGGAGTTCCTAAAATTAAACCATCAAAGAAGTAGGCTTAAGAAGTCCCCCTGACTTAATGGTAGACAACTCTAAAAAGCCAGCCTTGCTCAAGCACTCCCATAGGATTGACAAAAGCCTGGCTGCAACCATATTCAGATCAGCTTCTCCCTCTGCCCAGTCCTGTCTTCCTCCCTTCCTTTAAGGTGTATCACCCAAAAGCAGTCATGTATATGCAGCTACTCATCTTGACATCCAATCTAAGGCACCGTATCTAAGACTTTACATAGAAAAGCATGGCAATCAATGTCGGCCTCAGTCTTTAAGCAAAATTGCAGTCAACTCAATAAACATTTATTGATCACCTAGATTCCTAGCACCACACTAGACACTGCTAAGATTACAAGATGAGTAAGATACATGCCTTGCCTTCAAGGATCTGACAATTTACATAACATCTATAGTTGCTAATATGCTACCCAAGGTGATTAAAACTACCCAAGGAGAGAATAAACTGCCCAAAATATTATAAGATGAGATTCATTGTCACCATCACTATAGATGACTTGGGGTAAGGAACTAGGAATGGAGATTGGGTCAGCCATACAACATCCCATTGAGGGAGATGAACATGGTGTCATGGAAGTTATGATGGCAAGGAGTTTCAAAGATGTACTAGCACTTTAAGGTGGGTGAAGAGAACACCAAACATGGAAAACAATATAAGAAAGGGACTAGATGCAGGAATAGAAAGTACAGGTTTTGTTAGAGATTCAACTGTAGCCCAATTTGTCTGAAGCTTGAAACATGAAGACTTTGTTTGAAACATAGGTTGAAACCACCTCATGGGGTTCATGAACACTAATCCAAAAAGTTCAATTCAAACAATAGGCAAGGGATTCCTGGGTGGCTCAGTCAGTTAAACATCTGCATTCAGCTCGGGTCATGATCCCAGGGTCCTGGGATTGAGTTCCGCATTGGTCTCCTTGCTCAGCGGGGAACCTCCTTCTCCCTCTGCCTGCTGCTCCCCCTGCTTGTGCTCTCTCTCTCTCTCTCTTGCTCTCCCTCTCTCTCTCTCTCTCACAAATAAATAAAATCTTTTTAAATTTGTTTAAAAATAAATAAAACAACAGGCAATAAGAATAATTTTAAGCAGTAGTATGACCATTTAGTTTGTCATCCAAAGTAACAATTTTGAGATTTAAACATGGCATTATTACTGCAAAGACAACAGATATAAACTAAGACTACCACATGTAAACCAGAAAGGTCACCTGAGCAGAAAGACAAGATAAGCTGTTGTTTAAAATAATGAACATGGTACTCTATCAATTACCTGCTGCTTTGTAACAAACCATCCCAAAATACAGTGGCTTAAAACAGCAATAATTTATTAGTTCAGAATTCAGTGAGCTAGCAATTTGGGCTGCATTCAGTTGGGCAATTCTTCTGCTGTTCTGGCTTAGGCTCACACCTGTAGCTGCAAACAGCTATACTTGCTGATTAGTCTAGCTTTGTCTAGCTCTGGTGGTTGGTGCTGGCATGTCCACTGAAATATGTACCTACAACATTCTAGCCAAGCTTTTTCCCATGGTAGCAGAAGGGGTCCCAGCAGCAAAAGATAAGCAAACACTTTTCAAATCCTGCTTGTGGCATATTTGCTATTGTCTCATTGGCCAAAACAAGTCACATAGTCAAGCCCAGAGACTACTCACAGCCTAGAGACAGGGATGGGAATTTTGCTTGTAATTTTGCAAATATTCTACCACAGATAGTACTGTCTGAGATGAACTAAAGGAGTATGACTAAACATGGAGACAACTCAAAGACAATTATAATAAGGATCACATTCCCTAACATTTATTGAACCTTTTTTATGTTCAAGGAACTCTACATTTTTTATCATATGTAATTTTCACACATCCCCGTGAAGTAGTTATTATCCCCACTTTTCAGATGAGAAAACTGAGGCTTAGAGATAACCAGTAACTTTAGCAGAGGTTATTCAGCTAACAATGTTAAGACTAGAATTCAAACCCAATTAATCTGGGTCCAGAACACAAACACCCATGAGGTCACACTGCTCCCTCTCCACTAACAAAGTACAGGAAACAGTGAAAGCCTGGGGTGGAGTGTTGGCAGTGAAAGGGGACAGGGTGTTTGAGAGGCAAATCAATAGAACATATTCACTAGTAGGATATGAGAGTTAAGAAAGGGGTGACTCACAGATGACTCAGAGTTCAAACCAGCATGGCAGGGGGAAGTATATGAAACCAGATGTTAAATTACAAGTTTTGACTGAGTGAGGCCCTGAGCTATGAGAGATATCAGATGCCAAAGGGCGATGTATGAGACAGACTGGCTACATACAACATACAAATTTTCTTTTTTTTGTGGAGGGGGGGCGCTTGAACTCATGACCCTGAGATCAAGACCTGAGCTGAGATCAAAAGTTGGATGCTTAATCAACTGAGCCCCTGGCTACATACACATTTTCAAAAGAAAGTGCTTAAGAATCAGTTGCAAGCTTGGGGATCCTCACTCAAATCAAGAATATAAAAGACTAGAGAGCATGGAAATTTGAGAATTTTTTTAAAAGATTTTATTTATTTATTTCACAGAGGGAGAGAGATCACAAGGAGGCAGAGAGGCAGGCAGAGAGAGAGAGGGGGAAGCAGGCTCCCCGCCGAGCAGAGAGCCCGATGCGGGCCTCGATCCCAGGACCCTGACATCATGACCTGAGCTGAAAGCAGAGGCTTTAACCCACTGAGCCACCCAGGCGCCCTGAAATTTGAGAATTTTTAAGGATTTACTTGGAATAAACTCAGCTATGAATAACACAAACATATATCTAAGGGAAGGAATAGGGTGCTTTCCCTTCATCCTAAGCCCAGTGAGAAGGGCTTCAAGGGTATCATTCAATTTGACATGTGTTCCTGGCAGGTAAAAGACACAAGGCACAGATTTTGGACTCTGCCTGAGAAAACGCGAGCATACTGTGGCTATAGAGTGGTAGCTGGATAGTGGCTGAACTTCCTCAGATAAAATAACATAAAAATAAAAATAAAAATACATGAATTCTGGGGACCACAGCAGGAACATGAGCCTGGAGTCATTATAAAAAGGATCTTGACCTAGAGGATGGCTTCCAGGCCAAAGAACCCCAGCAATAGCAGGCTGGAGAATGTATATTAAGGCAGAAGCCAAGAGGAGATCAGCAGCTGCCATTCACATCACAGGGTAACAGGTCCAGAACAGGAATTCCAAGAGCCCACAAAAATGCCCACAAGAAAAAGAACCAAATTTAAACATCTTTCCCCCCACGCACACACACAGAAAGCATGTGGTCATCTCATGGCAGTGCCCATTAAGTAACAACCGTAACTGTTCTCTTATTTCTCCTTTCCAGTCTCCTTCAATTTTGGTGGATTGAGGAACCGCAGCTAGTGAGACTAGGAGAAGATAACAACAACAACAACAACAACAAAGAAGAAGAAGAAGAAGAAGAAGAAGAAGAAGCAGCAGCAGCAGCTGATGACAACCCCTCCCTACGCCAGGAGAAGAAATGCTTGAGTGAAAACTGATGTGTCCATAAGGAGATACACTAGTTTCTGTATCAAACTGTGTTTTGTAACTTAGGGCTTTCTATTTTCTAAGAATGCATAGAAGACTTATCAACTTCCCTTACCTCCTGGAAGAAGATGAACCACCCCTTCAAAAGTGGATGAAAGGAACAGTAAATGATGAAAATAAGCCTCAGGTTTATACTCTACAAATGCCCATTCAACACATCAGTTAACAAACTGGGACGCAAGGGGAAGTAGGTGGTTTGGGGGTAAAAAAGAAAAATGATGGTGAATATGAGTTGGCATCTCAGAAAAAAAGACTGAGGCCAATAACAAAAAATTTAAGGGTCATCTACTTAGAAGCAGTAGTCGATGCTGAGGAGTCATTGACACTGGAGGGAGAAGATTGAAAAAGGTCAAGACAATTCTTGAATGATGACTAGAAAAATTAGAAAAAGTTTGTAAAAGCCCCTGGGGATAATGCAACATGACATCAAGAAGATGTCTGTGGTAGACTGCTGGACCAGCAAGCTCCCCTGAGCACAAAAAGTAACCATCCAAATGGTGCAACCAATCTGTATGTCTCATATCTCTTTCCAGCAAACCCAGCAATGGAGGGAGCCACAGCTGGGCATTGTGTCATCAGTGAAATGGATGACTTGGTGCAGTGGTAGGAAAGATAATGGGCTAATAAAGTAGGAAAGATCCAAAGATGAAGAAGTGACAATGGGGACACAAACAAAAGCCAGCAGAAGTGAGGAAAGTGAAAAGTAAGCCATGGTTAAGAAAGAAGTGTCAAGTTTTAGATCCTAGGAGTGAATCCATTTCAAGTGATGATGAGATTGGCCTTCAGAGTATAGGGATAGAGGACATAGAGTTGAGGCTTCATGGTGAAAAATGGTCCCCAAAAAGAATACCCAAATCAACAAGGTTTATGTCAGGAGATAGGGCAAGGAGAAAGAGCATTTTTGGTTCATAAACTGACCCCTGTATTTGGAAAGCAAGGAGAGACAGAACAAAGAGGCAAACCACTTCACACTGGTAGGTGGCAGATTTAATAAGAAAGGAAACTTACATACAAGGCTTGTCTTGGGCAGCTGCAAGACATGTAGATCACCACGCCTACTTGCCAGAGTCATAAAAGTTTATACCGAGGCCTTAACTGGGTTTGGTCATGTATACCATCTAGATGGTCTCAATAACACCTCACTGTCTCAAGGCTGCATTCTTGAAACAGGTACCACTGTAGGAATGGTGGGCAGAAAGTGCATTCCAAGGATGGGGCGGGGGAGTGGCAGGGGGTGGGGGGAACAAAGAACCTCTGACGGTCTAGATCCAGCTTACGATTGGTCACATCCTTTTGATGACCTCCCCAAACAAGCATGAACTTTGATCTAAAGTCAACGATTTTTCTGATGCTTCGTTCATTCTGCTTACGAAGGCAGAAAATCAAGAAGTATATTTTTTTAAGATTTTTATTTTTTTAAAGTGTATACATTTAAATTAGAGGCATTAAAAGGATTAAGCTTCCATCATCTGTAAAATTAATGTTTCCTCCATTCCCTGGATAATATTGGATGATATAAGCATTATTGGGACTTTAACCCATTTTTTAAAATCATCTGAACTGACAGATAATCTCAGATAAAATATGGACAAATCAAAGCTCTAAGCATCTTTGATTATGGCAAATTAAAACCACTGAAAGCACAATCTGATCCTATATTGGTTTCACATTTCAGATGATCTTTTGTGATCTATAATTGTTCATCTCAGAGGTTAAAATTAACTATTTATTGAGCTCTTACTATGTGCCAGGAATTGTGGATATAAACACGAATAAATCTTAAGAAGAAAGAGTTTAGCTACTCAAGTCCCACAGGGGTTTAAGTCTAGGTTGAGGTTGCCAGGCTTAGCAAATAAAAATACAGGATGCCCAGTTAAATTTGAACTAGATAAACAAAGGAAAAAATTTTTAGTATACATATGTCCCAAATATTGCATGGAACATTTATACTAAAAAAGTATTCATTGTTTGTCTGAAATTCAAATTTAACTGGGCATCCTGTATTTTATCTGGCAACCCTAATTCCAGTTTTTCATTTTGTTTTTCTTTTTTCTTTTTTTTTTTTTTTTGGTCTGTAAGAGAAGGGCTTTAGCCAGAGGACATCTTTAAAGGAAACAGTAAAAGAAATAATTAAAAACTATGTTCTGCTTATTCTGCCGACTCTTACTTATTTCCATTAGAGGACAGAACCTGCTCATCCTAACTAACCCCTAATGAGGTAGCCTTCCTTGTTATATGCTTATATAGCACACTATACTTTTTTTAAATTAACTTCATTTTTTTAGAGCAGTTTAGGTTCACAGCAAAATTGAACAGAAGGTAGAAGGATTTCCCATATACCTTCTGCCCCCACATAGATCGTCTCTTTTACTATCAACATTCTCCACCAAAGTTGTACCTTTGTTATAATTGATTGTATTGACATATCATAACCACCCAGAGTCCACAGTATACATTCTTTGCCTTTTCCAGAATGTCTTATACCTATAGGTATGATTCGATCATAGGCTTTTCAAATTGGCTTATTTCACTTAGTAATATGCATTTAAGTTTCCTTCATGTCTTTTCCTGGCTTGGCAACTGATTTCTTTTTAGCACTGAAGACTATTCCATTGTCTGAATGTGCCATGATTTCTCTATTTACCTACTGAAGGACATACTGGTTGCTTCCAAGTTTTGGTAATTATGAATAAAGGTGCTATAAACATGTGTAAGCAGGTTTGTGTGTGAACATAAGTTTTCAGTTCCTTTGCATAAATACCAACACATGATTGCTGGATCATATGCTAAAAGTATATTTAGTTTTATAAGAAACCACCAAACTATCTTCCAAAGGGCTGTACCAACTTGCATTCCCACCAGCAATGAACAGGAATTCCTATTGCTCTAAAGTCTCACCAGCCTTTGGTGGTGTCAGTGTTCTGGGTTTTGGCCATTCTAGTAGGTGTGTAGTGTTGTTGTTTCACACTACTTTGTCATATGAGTACTGCTGTAATCACTTAGGGTAAAAGTTTGTCTGTCATAATAACAATAGAGGGAAAAAACTGGCAATCCATAACCTTTATGGATAACTTCCATCTCTAAGTCCAAGGTACTACTCAGATTGTTACCATTCACCTGCCAGTGGGTCAACAGGAGGAGGGGAAGAAGGTTATAGGGTAACTTAAAATTTCACTTTAAGGATGAGACATGGAAATGACACCCATCACTTTTATTAGCATGAACTGACTCCCAGTTCATGCTTGGCCACTCATAACTGCAAGGGAGGTTGGGAAATGTAGTTTATAGTCCCATTCCTGCTTCTACTCCAAGAGACTCCATTACTTTAAAAAAAGAGGAGAGTAGATGGGGAACGGGCAATTAGAAATCTCTGCCAAAACTTATTACTGTAGCAATTAGGCAATTATTTGTCTAATTATTAAATTAATGGCTCTGCCTCACCCATCTAGTCTGCAAGCTTTATGAGAGCAAAGACGTCCAGCTAGTTCATCACTCTTATCTCTGGAGTCTAGGACACTATCTACAAATATTCCATAAATATTTGTGGAAAGAAAAGATTAAAGAATGGAGAGTTACTCCCCCAAGGTCTCTGTCCTCCAGCCTCCATGCTTCTTCCCCCAACCAAATGTTCTGTGGGGCCCTCCTCACTGTTGTCCACTCACTGTCCTCTTCTGAGAATCTGGCTCTACTCTTCTTTCTTCTCTGCCTGGGCCTGCCTATCTCTGGGTCCTGCAGAACAGCATCTGCTCTCATCCATGTAGCCCCAGAAATATCTTCTGTGATTCCATCTGTCCACTTGGCATATCTGTTCATCTGTCCACATGGGTACTTGGCATAGCTCACACTAAACGGGCCAATGACCAGTTTACACCTTTGCTATAGGGCCCTCCTCCTAAAATGATCACATCTGTATCACATTTACTCACACTGACTCAGAGGAGTCACCATAACTCCCACACTCCCCCCAGCACCACACAGGATTCTAATTTTGTCTCAGGCTATCTGAGTAACAAAGTTCATATCCCATCTCCAGATAAGGGGCTGAACCCTCATCAAAGGGTCTAAGGGCAAAGGACCATGTCCTCAAATGAATGCTCCTTGTTTTAAAGAGACTGACCATATACCTAAATTGGGACTGAATGTACTAACATTCCATACTAGATGGAATTATCCAGTTGTCTAGAATATCTGCAATGGTTGATATTTGAAGCAACGTTTGATTTTAAAACACTGTGCAACTTACCAGAGGCAGTAGACATTTGGAGACAGACAGTTTAGATTCACATCCCACCTCAAACACTTACTAGCTGTGTGATCTAGGCCAAATTACTTACCTCCCTAAACTTAGACTTCATTACCTGTAAAACATGAATAATAATAGTACCAACCTCACAGGGGTTTTGTAAGAATTACAATATATATTTTATTAAATGTCTCATATTATGTAAGTGTGATGGGTTGTTTGTTTGTTAATAGCCTCAAATTCCTTCCCACCACTCCCACTGAGAATTGAAATATGTGTCCTCTCCCACTGAGTTTGGGTGGACTTGTGACTGCTTTGACCAATAGAGTTCGGTGGACAAGATCTCCATGGCTAAGTCAGGAAAAGCCATACAGTTTCTGCCTGGTTCTCTTGGGGTGCTTGCTCTGGGAGAAGTTAGCTCCCATGTAAGAAGTCTGACTAGTCTAAGTTCACCATGATGGAGAGGTACATGCAGATGCTCCAGGTAACAGCACCTGCTGAGCTCCTCCTGGACAGCTGACAAACTGCCAACCACATGAGTGAGCCAGTTGGGACATCTAGCCCAGTAAAACCTCCAGATAAAGAACATGTGACTATAACCTACACAAGAGCCACCAGCTGAGCCCTTTCCATATCCCTAACCCACAAAACCAAGAGCAAAATAAAAGTTTATACCATGACATATTGGGGTAGTTTGTTACACAGCAATAGTAACCAGAACAATGAACAATAGTAAGTGGTAGCAGATATTAATATCAATGCTGCTTCTCAGCACATAAGCCCTAGAACAGGGCCTCTTGCTTCCAAAGTGTAAGTACCAAGGGGTGTCACAGCTCAGATTCCTTCTGCCTACACTTAGAGTTCCCTTTCTTCAGAGCCTGGTTTCTTTCCATTTTCTGCTAGGTTTCTGTCTAACTTCTAGATCAAGAAAGTCTGTATAAACTTCAGATAAACACTTTAAAATTATTTCCTGGAAGCTTACCAAACCGAACATGTGAATCCTCCCCAGTCTGCACAATTGAAAACAAGTTATATAATTTCTGTTTCTCAGGGCGGAAAGGGCTGTGCAAGACATAGAACACTGGGACTGTTGCCTGTCGTCTGGAATCACATTTTAAATAAATAGACAAAGTGAACTGCACAGAAATGATGAATAATGAAATGGTAGAAATAGAAATTAGAGAGCAGTGGGGACTACAGAAGCTATTTCTGTCTCTCACTGAGAATTCCTAATGGCTTAGGTTAGGTGTTTATTTCTAAGGGAGTGGATTATTTTTAATGTCTTTGAACATCACGCCTCCATGACATCCATTATTTCCAAATGACTGCAATGTACTTCTCAGATCTAAACGTCACTGAAGGATTGAGGAACAGCTTGAGGTTTACACTGAATGTGTATGTTTTTCTTTCAGCTATTTAAAATGTTCCATCAGTTATCTCAATTATTTATGGAATTCATTCTCTGATGAGGAAGTGATTTTCTGTAGAGACTGAAATTATTTTAAGTGTGAATTTTTTCCTCCTTTCTACTTTCTTCACTGGTCCATCCATTTAGGGTGGTATCATCTGGGATGACATTAGAATCTTCCTGAAGATGGAAAATAAGTGAGGATCAGATTTGAACCATATAGATACTACATTCGTGGCTGCATCTTCTTCTCCTATTCCATAATTTCAGGATGTCCTGTGGCATGTTTTAGAAACAACTGCAGATGTGCAACTATTTTTAAAACCTTCAGGATTCTGGAATCATTATGGCATTCATTAATCTTTTAAAATTCAGGTAAATATCTAGAAAATCTAAATTATATTGTTGGTGCCAGGGTGTCTTGTTTGCCAAACTTGAATGATCATCAGAACAACCAAGGGATTTTGTAAAAATGCAGATTCCTGGATTTTGCCTCAGAAAAGTGGAATCAGAGTCTCTGTAAAAGGGATTCAAGAATTCATGTGTATATAATAATCTTTCTGGTAATTTGATGGGCTGAAAACTTTGATAGTCTCAGCCCAATTGCATTCACAACCACTATAAAGCATCAAGAGAAAGGAGCTATAAGCAAGGAGGTAACATGTGCGCAATAGGAGGAAGCTTCATCCAGAAACTTCCGAGGCCTGGAGAGGACTAACAGAACTCCCTTCCAGTTACTCAATCAACAAACAAACATCTTAAGGCTCTTGTATGAATAAATGATGAGATGGAAGGAAACTAAAGAGTATCACTTATTCTCTACCATCAAAAAATTCAGAACTATTCATTCTTTCGTTCATTCAACAAATATTTATTGAGCACTGGCCACGTGATAGGTAATATTCCAAACACTGGTGATACAGTGCCAAACAGACACAGTTCCTGTCTTCATGGATATGATATTGAACATTACATTCCTTTTTTAGGAAGGTAACCAGGTAACATATGAACTTGGCTCTGACAATTGCATCAGGCAGTTCACTAGACAGAAGCAGTATAGCACTTATTAAACCCAAGAATCTCCTTACATTCTGCATCCCAGACACTTCACTTGCCTCACTCTAGTCCCAATCATGAGGTTTAGAGGTATCCTAGATGGGGTCACAGTACGTGTAAAGGCAAGAAAATGCCAAAGATTATTCAGAAAATGATGAATAATCTAATGTGGCTTAAGTACAGAATATACAGGTAAAGACAGTGGCTGGAGATTTTGCTGTGGATGAGGTGAGACTCCCTACGTGTTATCTACAAGCAATTTAGAAGTTCCATGAATGCCAAATGTTTCTTTTCTGTCTGTATAAAAATCATACTCTCCATTTTATTTTTTAGAAAGTTCACTCTGATTGTAGGATAAAAATATAAAGGGGGGAAAGGTTTGGAGACCAAGAAACAAAGTCCTTATTATAGTAGTGCCAGAAAAAAGTAATAAATATTTGAATTGAAGCAATGGCCTAAATGGAAAGGAAGCTTTGGTACTCAGGGCTATAGCGATGTAGACAAGAAAGGAAAATTCTAGGGCCACCCAAGCTGAAGAGTCTAACTATGCCCTTCAGAGGAAGAGTAAATGAAACATAAACAAAGGGAAGAAAGTAAACTTGCCTATTCCATCCTTAGAACTGCCCAAAAGGAAAAGGTGTGTTGTTGTTGTTTTTTTTAAATTCACTACCACAGAGCAGCTCTCACATATGTTTGTAGTCCAAATTCATGATAACTACATGATAAATACACACACACACACACACACACACACACACACACACCCTCAAGTACAGAATTTAATTTAAAGCTAAGCCTGGGTTAGAAATGTGCCAAGGTAAATGGCAGAAGCAAACAAAAATCCTCATTGGAGTAATAACATTATCCAAGGCCTCAGAAAATTCTCATAGATAAAGTTCCAAGGACAATAAACAGTTCACAGTATAAAAGTACAGAACACAGAGAAACGATGTACCCTAAGTGAGAGCCAGGAAAACAGTAGACTATATAGTCAATCCCACAAAGACTTCAGATACTAGAACTGTACAGTACAAAATGAAAAACAACAATGTTCTACATGTTTAAGGGAAAAGACGACTTTGAAAATATGAGCCAGAATGTGTCCCAGAGAGACAAAGAAACAGAAATGTAAAATAGAAGTTTGAAGGCATAGAGAATAATGTAAGAGGGTCCAGTTGTGTCCAATTGGGATTTAGAAGGAAACAAAAGAGAGAAGGGGGAAGAGGCACTCTTCAAGGAAACCATGGCTGAGAATTTTTTGAGACTGGTGAAAGACAGCAATCTTCATATCATGGTGGTTTCCTTAAGAAATTCTCCCTGAGACCAATCTGTAAACCTTCAGAACACAAAAGAAAAAGAGAAAATCATAAAAAGGGAGAAACAAGATCATCTGCATAGAAATGACAATTACAGCTGAATTCAAAGAAGCAAAATGAAAGTCAAAAGACAGTGAGGCAATATCTATTATGTCCATAAAGAAAATAACTGTCATCTTAGATGTGTATATCCAAAGAAACTTCTTTCAAGAACAATGAATAGTTAAAGTCAATCTCTTGAAAGAATTAAAGTCAAAAATGGAATGAATTTACCACCAGTAAACCTCTGATAAACCTCTGATAAATTCTAAAAGATGGACTTCAGGAATAAAAGAAAATGACCCAGATGAAAGATCTAGATTCAAGAAACACAGTGGTCAAAGATATTAGAAAATATATGAGGAAATCTAAACAAATATTAACTATTTAAAACAATAATAAGTGGTTGAAGAGTCCAAGATGGTGGAGGAGTAGGAGACCTTTGTTTCATCTGGTCCCAGGAATTCTGCTAGATAGCTATCAAATCATTCTGAACACCTGCGAACTCAACCAGAAATCAAAGAAAAAACAGCTGCAACTCTACAAGTAGAAAAGCGACCACTTTCTGCAAGGTAGGTAGTGAATCTGAAGAGGTGAATCTGAATCTTCAGAATCTGAAGAAATATATGGGAAGATAAACAAACCACAGGGAAGTCTCCGTAAGCTGGCTACAGGTAAGTGATACAGCAATAGAGTGCAGAATCGGCACTTTCAGAAGTCTGCTCTGGTGAGGCACCACCTGGCCTGAAAGGTACTCAGGTTGCTAAGCGGGGGCAGAACTCTAGGTGGGACAGGGTGGTCTCAGGATCCCCAGGGTCACAGGAAGACAGGAGGTGCCTGAGTGTGGCAGAGCTCCCAGGCATCAGCGTGGGGAAGCCTGCTACAGTGTATCCAGGAGTGGGCTCTCATCTGGGGGCTGCCAGAAACCATGACCACAGTATAGCTGGGTAACTGCTCTCTGAGCAAGAGCCCAAGAAGTGCCAAAACCAGAGAGACCCCCTCCTCCAGGGTTTTGAGACTCCAGTTGGGGCTTGTGTGCCTGAGACAGAAACGCTCAGTCACACTCCAGCACAGAGTCTGGCTGGAGACCAGGGAAACAGAAGTGATTGACTGTTTTTTCCTGGGGGCACACTGAGGAATCGGGGTGAGAGCTTTTAGTTCCAGGTTGGAGACTGGGGGGCCGCCATTTTCATTCTCATCCTCTAAAGCTGCATGAAAAGCCTTCAGGGAACAAAAGTCACATAGAGCAAAACAGAGTAGAAAACTTAGTCTGGCCCCCTGGCAAGGACGGTGCAATTCCAGATGGGGCAAAGACATTTGAGACTCAATGTAACAGGCCTCTCCCCCCAGAAGATCAGCAAGAACACCCAGCCAAGACCAAGTTTACCGATCAACGAGAACTCCAAAACTCCAGCGTTCAGGGAATACAGCATGTAGAATTCATGGCTTTTTCCCCATGATTCTTTAGTCTTTCCATTCTAATTTTTTTAAATTTTTTTCTCTTTCCTTTTTCAACCAACTTATTTTATCAACTCTTTTTTTAAATCATTTTTTTTAAGATTTTATTTATTTGACAGAGATATAGAAAGCACAAGTAAGCAGAGCAGCAGACAAAGGGAGAGGGAGAAGCAGGCTCTCTGCTGAGGAGAGAGCCCAATGCTGGCCTCAATCCCAGGACCCTGGGATCATGACCTGAGCTGAAGGCAGCTGCTTAATCAACTCAGCCACCCAGGTGCCCTTTTTTTTTTTTAATAATATACATTATAATATTACTCAGCCATCAGAAAGGATGAATACCCAACTTTTATACCAACATGGACAGGTCTGGAGGAGATTATGCTGAGTGAAATAAGTCAAGCAGAGAAAGTCAATTATCATATGGTTTCACTTACTCGTGGAACATAAGGAATAAAATGGAGGACTCTAGGGGAAGGAAAGGAAAAGTGAACTGGGGTAAATTGGAAGGGGAGATGAACCATGAGAGACTGTGGACTCTAAGAAACAAACTGAGGGTTATGGAGGGGAGAGGGGAGGAGGGTTGGGTGAGCCTGGTGGTGGGTATTAAGGAGGGCATGTATTGAATGGAGCACTGGGTGTGGTGCATAAACAATGAATCTTGGATGACTGAATAAATAAAATATAAATAAATAAATACATACATACATAAACAAACAAACATTAACATATAATGTATTATTTGCCCCAGGGGTACAGGTCTGTGAATCATCATGCTTACACATTTCACAGCACTCACCATAGCATATACCCTTCCCAATGTCCACGACCCAGTCACCCTATCCCTCCCACCACCCCCAAGCAACCCTGTTTGTTTCATGAGATTAAGAGTCTCTTATGGTTTGTCTCCCTCCTGATTCCATCTTGTTTCAATTTTTCCCTCCCTACCCCCCAAGACCCCCCGCCCTGCCTCTCAAATTCCTCATATCAGAGAGATCATATGATAATTGTCTTTCTCTGACTGACATATTTCACTTAGCGTAATACCCTCTAGTTTCATCCACGTCATTGGAAATGGCAAGATTTGGGGGTTTTGATGGCTGCATAGTATTCCACTGTATATGTATACCGCTTCTTCTTTATCCATTCATCTGTTGATGGACATCTAGGTTCTTTCTATAGTTTGGCTACTGTGGACATTGCTGCTATAAACATTTGGGTGCACGTGTCCCTTTGGATCACTGCATTTGTATCTTTAGGGTAAATACCCAGTAGTGAAATTGCTGGGTCATAGGGTAGCTCTATTTTCAACTTTTTGAGGAACCTCCATACTGTTTTCCAGAGTGGCTGCACCAGCTTGCATTCCCACCAACAGTGTAGGAGGGTTCCACTTTCTCTGCATCCTCACCAACATCTGTCATTTTCTGACTTGTTAATTTTAGCCATTCTGACTGGTGTGAGGTGGTATCATATTGTGGTTTTGATTTGTATTTCCCTGATGCCGAATGATGGTGAGCACTTTTTCATGTGTCTGTCGGCCATTTGGATGTCTCCTTTGCAGAAATGTCTGTTCATGTCTTTTGCCCATTTCTTGATTGGATTATTTGTTGTTTGGCTATTGAGTTTGATAAGTTTTTTATAGATTTTGGATACTAACCCTTTATCTGATATATCATTTGTGAAAACTTCTCCCATGCTGTCAGTAGTCTTTTGGTTTTGTTGACTGTTTCCTTTGCTGTGCAAAAGCTTTTGATCTTGATGAAGTCCCAACAGTTCATTTTTGCCCTTGCTTCCCTTGCTTGCCTTTGGCAGTGTTTCTAGGAAGAAGTTGCTGCAGCTGCTGCCTGTGTTCGCCTCAAGGATTTTTTTTTTATTACATTGTATTTATTTTTTTCTTTTTTTTTAACTTTATTTTTTCAGTGATCCATGATTCATTGTTTATGCACCACACCCAGTGCTCATGCAATACGTGCCTCCTTAATAGCCACCATTAGGCTCAAGGATTTGGATGGATTCCTGTCTCACAGTGAGGTTTTTCAGCCATTTTGAGTCTATTTTTGTGTATGGTGTAAGGAAATGGTCCAGTTAAGTTCTTCTGCATGTGGCTGTCCAATTTTTCCAGCACGATTTGTTGAAGAGACTGTCTTTTTCCCATGGGACATTCTTTCCTGCTTTGTCAAAGATTAGTTGACCATAGAATTGAGGATTCACTCCTGGGCTCCCTATGTGTCTGTTTTTGTGCCAGTACCATACTGTCTTGACAATGACAGCTTTGTAATAGAGCTTGAAGTCTGGAATTGTGATGCCACCAACTTTGGTTTTCTTTTTCAACATTCCTCTGGCTATTTGGGGTCTTTTCTGGTTCCATATAAATTTTAGGATTATTTGCTCCATTTCTTTGAAAAAAATTATGGAATTTTGATAGGGATTGCATTAAATGTGTAGATTGCTTTAGGTAGCATAGACATTTTCACAATATTTGTTCTTCCAATCCATGAGCATGGAACATTTTTCCATTTCTTTGTGTCTTCCTCAATTTCTTTCATGAGTACTTTATAGTTTTCTGAATACAGATTCTTTGCTTCTTTGGTTAGGTTTATTCCTAGGTATCTTATGGTTTTGGGTGCAACTGTAAATGGGATCAACTCCTTAATTTCTCTCTCTTCTGTCTTGCTGTTGGTGTATAGAAATGCAACTGATTTCTGTGCATTGATTTTATATCCTGACACTTTACTGAATTTCTGTTTGAGTTCTAGCAGTTTTGGAGCAGAGACTTTTGGGGTTTCCATATAAAGTATCATATCATCTACAAAGAGTGAATTCGACTTCTTCTTTGCTGATTCTGATGCCAGGTGCCCTTTTTAAAATCATTTTTAATTTTCATTTTTACAGTTATATTCTATCCCTTCAATTTATTTAATTTTATTTCTGTATATACATATAAGTCTTTCTTTCTTTACTATTTTGGGATGCAGTTTCTTCTAACAGACCAAAATACACCCAAAATCTAGTGTATGTGTCTGTTCTATTCACCTGTGTGATCATATTCTCTTTTTTATTTTCTTTTTTCTTCTTCCTTTTTTTTTCTTTTTGGTTTTTTTTGGGGGGGCAGGTTTGTTTTGTTAAAGTCTTTTTTCATTTTCATCTTTACACTTACATTTTCCTTTCAATGTATTTAATTTTATTTTTGTATATATAAATTCTTTTTCTTTACAATTTTGAGATGTATTTTCACAAACTGACCAAAATACACTCAGGAGATAGTGTATTGCTATGTTCTGGTCACCTGTCTGTTTATATGCCTTCCTTTTTGGTTGTTGTTTTTTTTCTCCTTTGTTTTTTCTTGTCTTTTAATTTTCATTTTACAGTTACATTCTATCCTTTCATTGTATTTAATTTTATTTTTGTACATATAGAAGTTTTTCTTTCTTTACAATTTTGGGATCTAGTTTTCTAAAAGAGAGAGTAAAATACACACAGAATCCAGTGTATTACTCTATTCTGTTCACCTGTCTGAGTGTATTCTTTCTTTTTTCTTTTTTTAATTTTTTTTCATTTTTGGGTCTCTTCTGATTTGTTTAAGTGTATATTTCTCTGAGGTCATTGTTGCTATATTAGTATTTTGTTCTCTCATTCATCTATTCTTTTCTGGACAGAATGACAAGATGGAAAAACTCAGCTCAAAAAAGAGAACAAGAGGTAGTACTGGCTGCCAGGAACCTAATCAGTATGGGTATAAGTAAGATGTTGGAACTAGAGTTCAGAATAATGATTATGAAGACACTAGCTGAGCTTGGAAAAAAGCATAGAAGATGCTAGAGAATCCCCTTCTGGAGAAATAAAAGAATAAAAATCTAACCAATCCAAATCAAAAAGGCTATTAATGAGATGCAATTAAAAATGGAGGCTGTCGAGTGCATATGGAACATCCTCCAGAAGAGATCACATACTGGGTCACAAATCAGGTCTCAACTGGTACCAAAAGATTGCAATCATTCCCTGCATATTTTCAGACCACAATGCTTTGAAACTAGAACTCAATCACAAGAGAAAATTTGGAAAGAACTCAAATATATGGAGGCTAAAGAGCATCCTAGTAAAGAACGAATGGGTCAATCAGGACTTTAAAGAAGAATTTTTTAAAACTTATGGAAACAAATGAAAATGAAAACACAACTATTCAAAATCTTTGAGATGCAGTAAATGTGGTCCTAAGAAGGAAATATATAGGAATACAAGCCTTTATCAAGAAACAAGAAAGGTCTCAAATATACAACCTAACCTTATACTTAAAGGAACTGGAGAAAGAACAGCAAATAAAGCCTAACCCAGCAGGAGAAGAGAATTTATAAAGATTAGAGCAGAACAATGAAATAGAAACCAAAAGAACAATAGAACAGACCAACAAAACTAGGAGCAGGTTCTTTGAAAGAATTAATAAGATTGTTAAACCCCTGGCCAGACTTATCAAAAAGAAAAGAAAAAGGACCAGAAAGGAAATTAAAGCAGTAATCAAAAATCTCCCAACAAACAAGAGTCCAGCGCCAGATGGCTTCCTGTGGAAATTCTACCAAACGTTTAAAGAAGAATTAATACCTAGTCTTCTAAAGCTCTTTCAAAAAATAGAAATGGAAGGAAAACTTCCAAACTCGTTCTATGAGGCCAGCATTACCTTGATCCCAAAACCAGACAAAGACCCACCAAAAAGGAGAATTACAATATCCCTAATGAACATGGATGCAAAAATTCTCACCACAATACTAGTCAATAGGATCCAACAGTACCTTAAAAGGATTATTCACCATGACCAAGTGGGATTTTTTCCTGGGCTGCAAGGGTGGTTCAACATCTGCAAATCAATCAATGTGATATACCACATTAATAAAAGAAAGGAAAAGAACCATATGATCCTCTCAATCAATGCAGAAAAAAGCATTTGACAAAGGACAGCATCTCTTCTTGATTAAAACTCTACATAGTGTAGGGATAGAGGGAACATACCTCAATATCATAAAAGCCATATACAAAAAGCCCACAGTGAATATCATTCTCAATGGGGAAAACTGAGTGCTTTTCGCCTAAGGTAAGGAACATGGCAGGGATGTGCACTATCACCACTGTTGTTCGACATAGTACTTGAAGTCCCAGCTTCAGCAATCAGACAACAAAAAGAAATAAAAGGCATCTGAGTTGGCAAAGAAGAAGTTAAATTCTCACCTTTCACAGATGATATGATACTCTATGTGGAAAACCCAAAAGACTTTACCCCAAAATTGCTAGAACTCCTGAAGGAATTCAGCAATGTGGAAGGATATAAAATCCATGCACAGAAATCAGTTGCATTTCTATACACTAAAAATAAGAGAGAAATTAAGAAGTTGACCCCATTTATAATGTATCCCAAACCAGAAGAACCCTAGGAAAAAAACCTAACCAAAGAGGAAAGGATCTGTACTCAGAAAACTATAGAACACTCATGAAAGAAATTGAGGAAGACACAAAGAAATGGAAAAAACATTCTATGCTCATGGATTAGAAGAACAAATATTGTTAAAATGTCTATGCTACCTAGAACTATCTACTTCTACCATACACAATAATAGACTCAAAATGGATCAAAGACCATCAAAATCCTGGAGGAGAACATGAGCAGCAACCTCTGTGACCTCAGCAGCAGCAACTTCTTGCTATACACCTCTCCAAAAACAAAGGCAAAAATGAACCATTGGGACTTCATCAAGATAAAACGCTTTTGCATAGCAAAGGGAACAGTCAACAAAACCAAAGACAACCAACAGAATGGGAGAAGATATTTGCAAATGACTTATCAGATAAAGGGCTAATATCCAAATCTATAAAGAGCTTATCAAACTCAACAGCCAAAGAACAAATAATCCAATCAAGAAATGGGCAGAAGACATGAACAGACATTTCTGCAAAGGAGACATCCAAATGGCCAACAGACACATGAAAAAGTGCTGAAGTCACAGAGGTTGCTGCCCATGTTCTCCTCCAGGATTTTGATGGTCTTTGATCCATTTTGAGTCTATTATTGTGTATGGTGTAAGAAAATGGTCCAGTTTCATTCTTCTGCATGTGGCTGTCCAATTTTCCCAACACCATTTGTTGAAGAGGCTATATTTTTTCCATTGGATATTCTTTCCTGCTTTGTTAAAGATTAGTTGACCATAGACTTGAGGGTCCATTTGTGGGTTCTCTATTCTGTTCCATTGATCTATGTGTCTGTTTTTGTGCCAGTACCATACTGATTTGATGATTACAGCTTTGTAATAGAACTTGAAGTCCGAAATTGTGATGCCACCTGTTTTGGTTTTCTTTTTTAACATTCCTTTGACTATTCAGAGTCTTTTCTGGTTCCATACAAATTTTAGGATTATTTGTTGTAGCACTGTGAAAAAAGTTGATGGAATTTTGATAGGGATTGTATTGAATGTGTAGATAGTTCTAGGTAGCATACCTCATTCCAATTCTTACCTTCAGGGTCTACTTCCAATGGCTTCTTTCCAGTGTTGAGTCATTCCCCCTCTGTTACAAGACAAACTTCCCTTGACCTTGGGCCCCTCAGCTACTGATTTATTTCCCTTGAAAAAGTGATTAAGGATTACAGTCTCCATCCATGTCCATTGCTGATCTCCCTGAAGCCTGAATTTTGTAAAAATTAATAATAAAATGAACCCTTGTATTCCCAAAACCCAAAACCCAGCTTAAAAAAATAAAATATTAGTGATATTCTGTGTGTACCACCCTGATTCAATGACACTCCTTTCTGCTCCCATCCCTCCCCTGATTAGGGTCTACCAGCTAGGGCCTACCATTCAGAATTTCTGTGTTTCTCCTCATATTTTTATCACTTATGTATTCCTAAACAATGTGTCCTTGTTTCTTAGTCTCACAAGTCCACAGATGGAGAAGGAAACAAAATTGTCACTAACCAAGCATCTAATATGTAGATACTACCGTAAGGAAAAAGGGACTGGGAAGGGGTAAGAAACGGAACTCTGAATTTACCCCTTCACATCTGAAATGCCAGAGAAATCACTTCAGTGTTTGAGAAAAGAAAAATTGGTGAATCTCAAGTTTGGTGAGATAGGGGCTCAAAGTTGAGATAAAATTGAGTTATTTTTTTAAATGTTGCATATTTTCACTTTCCTGAGTACATGGCTAAGTATTTGTTAACTGCTAAAACTGTATCATTAATTTCTTTACATGTCAATAAATACAGATATGGAATAACATTTAGTTGATTTTTTTTTGGTTATGTGAGTCACCATACAGTACATCACTAGTTTTTGATGTAGTGTTCCAAGATTCATTGTTTATGTGTAACACCCAGTGCTCCATACGATACATGCCTTCCTTAATACCCATCACTGGGCCAACCCATCTTCCCACCCCCTGCCCTCTCAAACCTTCAGTTTGTTTCTTAGAGTCCCCAGTCTCTCATGGTTTGTCTCACCCTCTGATTTCCCTCCTTTCATCTTTCCCTTCCTTCTCATAATGTCCTCCATGCTATTCCTTATGTTCCACAAGTAAGTGAAACCATATGATAATTGACTTTCTCTGCTTGACTTATTTCACTCAGCATAATCTCCTCTAGTCCCATCCATATTGATGTAAAAGTTGGGTATTCATCATTTCTGATGGCTCAGTAATATTACATTGTATATATGGACCACTTCTTCCTTATCCATCCGTCTGTTGAAGAGCATCTCAGCTCTTTACACAGTTTGGCTATTGTGGACATTGCTGCTGTGAACACTGGGGTACATATGGCCCTTCTTCTCACTACGTCTGTATCTTTGGGGTAAATACCCAGCAGTGCAATTGCTGGGTCATAGGGTAGCTCTATTTTTAATTTTTTGAGGAACCTCCACACTGTTTTCCAAACTGGCTACACCAACTTGCATTCATACCAACAGTGTAAGAGGATTCCCCTTTCTCCACATCCTCTCCAACATAGGTTGTTTCTTACCCTGTTAATTTTTGCCATTCTACCTGTTATAAAGTGGTCTCTCAACGTGGTTTTGATGTTAATTTCCCTGATGGCTAATGATGATGAACACTTCTTCAGGTGTCTGTTAGCCATTTGTATGTCTTCTTAGGAAGTGTCTGTTCATGTCTTCTGCCCATTTTTTAACTTGATTATTTGGTTTTTGGGTGTTGAGTTTGAGAAGTTCTTTATAGATATTGAATATCAGCCCTTTGTCTGCAGTGTCATTTGCAAATATCTTCTTCCATTCTGTGGGTTGCCTCTTTGTTTTGCTGACTGTTTCCTTTGCTGTGCAGAAGCTTTTTATCTTGATGAAGTCCCAAAAGTTCATTTTCGCTTTTGTTTCCTTTGCCTTTGGAGATGGGTCTTAAAAGAAGTTGCTGTGGCCAATGTCAAAGAGGTTACTGCCTATGCTCTCCTCTAGGATTTTGATGGATTCCTGTCTCTCATTGAGGTCTTTCATCCATTTTGAGTTTATCTTTGTGTAGGTATAAGAGAATGGTCGAGTTTCATTCTTCTGTATATAGCTGTCCAATTTTTCCAGCACCATTTGTTGAAGAGTCTTTTTTCCATTGGATATTTTTTCCTGCTTTGTTGAAGACTATTTAACCACAGAGCTGAGGGTCCATATCTCAGCCTTCTACTCTGTTCCATTGGTGTGTGTGTGTGTTTTTTTGTGCCAGTACCATGCTGTCTTAGTGACCATAGCTTTGTACTAAAGCTTGAAATCAGACAATGTGATACCCCCAGCTTTGTTTTTCTTTTTCAACATTTCCTTGGAGATTCAGGGTCTTTTCTGGTTCCATACAAATTTTAGGATTGTTTGTCCCAGCACTTTGAAAAATGCCGGTGGAATTTTGAACAGGATGGCATTGAAAGTACAGATTGCTCTGGGCAGCATAGACATTTTAACAATGTTTATTCTTCTGATCCATGACCATGGAGTGTTTTTCCATATTTTTGCATCTTCTTCTATCTCTTTCATGAGTGTTCTGTAGTTCCTCAAGTATAGATCCTTTACCTCTTTGGTTAGGTTTATGCAATAACTTTTAAATGTTGTCCAGTATCCTATTATAATGAGCGAACTATAATATATTGAGTAATCTTTGCTTGTTAAAAATTTAGTTTCCATTCTTCTATTAATGTAAACATTCATATGTACTTACATATACCTTTGTATCTTTTTAAACTTATTTAAATACTGAAGAGAAATTTCTAAAGGTGGAATGCTGGGCTGAAAGGGATGTACATATTAATACAAAGCTGAGCTCCAGAAAATGTTATCATGAAGTACATTTCTATATGCAGTGTATTAAAGAGTTTATTTCTCTACATCTTCGCCAGCGCTGTTTTCATTCTTTTTTATTTCAAATCATCATCTCATAACAGACACTCAGTTTAAGATTCTATTCCCTCCATGAATCCTGTTCACTAATCAGAAGGAGAAGAGCCTCCAGGACCCCCACCTGGCCTCTCCCAGCAGCCTCCTCAGGTCATGCTCAGGAATAGAATCAGAAGCCACAGGGAACAGTGTCCAGAAGGAGTCACTCTTCTAAAAGACAACCCCACTTAACCATGGCTGCCCTATCTTCTCTCACATAAACACCTGCAGACAGATCTGCTGTTTCCATAAACAGGGCTACACACAACATTTTCACTCCCCAAAGCAGTATGATTTGACCATAAGGGGTAATTCATAGACTTAAAAGCTAACATTGGATGGGATGTCTGAAATCACCTGAGAGTGGAAGAGACTCATCTAACCTAACTCAACAGTTTTCATTCTGTGCGAAACGTGTACCGAGATTCTGGTACCTACAGTAGTTTTTTTTTTCTTTCAGAGACATAACACTTTGAAAAAAACATTGAAAAAAAATTTTTAAATACCACCTCACACCTGTCAGAATGGCTAAAATTAACCACATAGGAAACAACAGATGTTGGTGACAATGCAAAGAAAGGGGTACCTTCTTACACTGTTGGTGGGAATGAAAACTGGGGCAGCCACTCTGGACAACAGTATGAAGTTTCCACAAAAAGTTAAAAATAGAACTACACTACAACTCAGCAATTACACTACTAGGTATTTACCCAAAGGATAGAGAAATATAGATTTGAAGGGGCATATGTACCCCAACATTTATGGCAGCATTATCAACAACAGTCAAATTATGAAAAGAACCTAAGTTCCCATCAACTGATGAATGGATAAAGATGTGGCAGATATATACAGTGGAATATTACTCAGCCGTCAAAAATGAAATCTTGCCATTTGCAACCACATGGATGGAACTAGGGGGTATTATGCTAAGCGAAGTCAGTCAAAGAAAGACAAATACCATATGATTTCACTCATATGTGGAATTTAAGAAACAAAACAGATGAACACATGGGTAGGGGGGAAAAAGAGTAAAACAAGCCATAAGAGACTCTTAATGATAGAGAACTAAGGGCTGATGGAGGTAAAAGGATGGGGGGGTGGGCTAAATGAGTGGAGGGTACTAAGAAGGGCACCTATTATGACAAGCACTAGATGTTATGTGTAAGTGATTAATCACTAAATTCTACTCCTGAAACCAATACAACATGATGTATTGACTAACTGGAATTTAAATAAAAATTTGAAATAAAAGAAAAATGTTTGAAAAATTGTACAGAAATAGAAAACAAAGGTAATCACAATGACTTCTACCATATATTTAGTGCAAACTCTGCTCCAGGCGTCATACAAGGAGCTTGATTTCCATTAATTCTAATCTTTAAAACAAGATTTCAAGCTTAACCAAATAGATAAAAGACCTATACCCTGAAAACTATAAAACATTGATTAAAAAAATTTTAAGATGACACAAAGGAATAGAAAGAAATTCCATGCCCATGGATAGGAAGAACAAATATTGTTAAAATGTCTACACTACCCAAAGCAATCTACACATTTAATGTAATCCCTATCAAAATATAGCAACGTTTTTCACAGAACTGGAACAAACAATCCTAAAATTTGTATGGAACCACAACAGACCCTGAATAGCCAAAACAATCCTGAAAAAAAAAAAAACAGAGATATCACAATTGCAGACTTCAAGTTATATGACAAAGCTCTAGTAATTAAAATACTATGGTACTGGCACAAAAATAGACACTTAGATCAACAGAACAGAATAGAAAGCCCAGAAATAAACCCACAATTATATGGTCAATTAATCTTCAACAAAAGAGTCAAGAACATGCAAGGGGAAAAAAAGTCTTTCAACAAATGGTGTTTGGAAAACTGGACAGCTACATACAGAAGAATGTATTCTTTCTTACACCATACACAAAAATAAACTCAAAAAAGATTAAGGACCTAAATATGAGAATCAAAATCATAAAAATCCTAAAAGAGAGCACAGAGATATTTCTCTGATATCAGCCATAACAACATCTTTCTAGATATGTCTCCTGAGGTAAGAGAAACAACAGCAAAAATAAACTATTGAAACTACATCAAAATAAAAAGCTTCTGCACAGCAAAGGAAACAGTCAACAAAACCAAAAGACAATCTATTGAATGGGAGAAGATATTTGCAAATGACATAGCCAATAAAGGGATAGTATCCAAAATATATAAAGAACTTACACAACCTAACACCTAAACCAAATAATCCAATTTAAAAATGGACAGAAGACATTAACAGACTTTTCACCAAAAATGTACAGATGGCTAATATCACATGAAAAGATGCTCAACATCACTCATCATCAAGGAAATGCAATTCAAAAGCACAATGAGATATCACCTCATATCTGTCAGAATGCTAAAAATCAAAAACACAGGAAACAAGTGTTGGCGAGGATGTGGAAAAATAGGAGCATTTATGTACTGTTGGTGGGAATGCAACAGTATTCCCACTGTTTACTGTGGGATACAGCCACTGTGGAAAGTTCCTCAAAAAAATTAAGAATAGAACTACCAAATGATCCAGTAAATACACTACTGGGTATTTACCCAAAGAATACAAAAATTCTAATTCAAAGGGATACATGCATCCCTATGTTTATTGCAGCATTATTTACAAGAGTCAAATTATGGAAGCAGCCCAAGCATCCTCTGATTTATGTATGAATGGATAAAGAAGACATGCACATATACACAATGGAATATTACTCAGCCATAAAAAAGAATGAAATTTTGTCTTTTGCAACAAGATGGATGGAACTAGAGAGTATTATGCTAAGCAAAATATCAGTCAAAGACAAAATACCATATGATTTCACTCATATGTGGAATTTAAGAAACAAAACAAATGAGCAAAGGGGAAGAAAACAGACAACCCAAAAGCAGACTCTTTACTATAGAGAACAAAGAGATGGTTACCAGAGGGGAGGTCAGTGCGTAGGGGATGAGTGAAATAGGTGAAGGAGATTAAGAGTACACTTATCATGATGAGCACTGAATAAGACATGGAATTGTTGAATCACTATATTGTACACGTGAAATGAATATAACACTGTATGTTAATTACACTGGAATTAAAATTTTATATACACACACACATATTTTTATTATTTATATATATATTTTTTAAAAATTTTTAAATAAAACAAGTCTACAAGGTTGTCATTATTATCATCTTATTGTAAATGAGTAAACCAAAGTTCAAGGAGGTTAAGTAAATCTCTTAGGATCACACAGCTACTAAATGACAGAACCAGCATTTAAAGCCAAGTTTGTTAATTCCAGAGTCCACACATGGGCCACTATACTTTAGAGCTCAAAGCAAATCATGAAAAATGTTAATGGAGGCTGGAAATGCTTTGAGTGGTAAGAAACGGGTGGACTCAGTGCAGCCCAGGACTTCTGGGGAAAATATCAAAGGACCAAGGATACTTCCTCATCTCCAAATGCTGCCTGGTTTACTAAAAGCTCATAAATCCCAATATTCCTAATGTAAAAGCTACTAGAGATTCCAGCATGACTGATTCTGAGGTCAATATTAAGGTAATGGGTCCAAACTAAAGTCTTACACAAAGGAGCATTAATGCTAATTCCTACACAAATAAAAAGGCTTTGCTCTAAGGACAAAACACTTAGCAAATATTTTCCATCAATTCCCACAGGTATCTTTTTCAGTTATAAAAATGTGCTTCAGACAAAGTTTAAAGCAACAAAAATCAGCTTCTCAAACATCAACTGTCCAAACAATACTCAGTTTCCATTTCCTTGATTCAAAATACATCATTCAATCTGCCCATTAACTTCTAGGAAATAAAACTAAACAAAATAATCATTATAAAAACAATATTAAGGGCACCTGGGTAGCTCAGTTGTTATACGTCTGCCTTTGGCTCAGGTCCTGATCCCAGCGGTCCAAGATCGAGCCCCATATTGGGCTCCCTGCTCAGCGGGGAGCCTGCTTCTCCCTCTCCAGCTCCCCTGTGCTTGCATTACCTCTCTCGCTACCTCTCCGTGTCATAAATAAAATCTTTTTTAAAAAATTAAAAATTCCAACCAGAAATGAACATATGCAAAGTTCAAAACGTGTTTTTTCTATCCCTTGTCTAACTCAGATTGAAATCAATTTCCTCTTCTCTTCTTTATTGTCTTCTTTTATTAACTAATCATCATCTCTCCTAAACTACTGATTAACAGTCTTCTGAGTATATTCACCAACTTTTTAGAATATCATTCTGGCTTGAAATAACAAGCTAGAAATAGGACAGTCTGTGGCAGCTTAATTCACATGGATAAAATAGTGCAGTCATGAAATCCAAATCAGGCGTGTCACCTCATATAAGCACAGTACCTAGGAGAAAGCAGGCGCCGATGAATGACAGCAAGATTAACATGTATACTCACTACCAGGGACAGGTGTCTTACTAATTTGTTTTCTGGCAGACATACTTTTGAGTCTTGGAAGGTGGGGCAGGGATGGAGGTCATAGGTTATATATGTTGGGACTGAAAAGGGGGAGGAGAGAAAAGCTATACAAAACCCACTCCTGGAAACAGAGAAATGCCCTAGCTAGTGTTTATCAGTGTGGGGGGAAAAAATTGGGAAAATGGAGAAGGAGATTGTCCCCATTTTCTGACATCTGAAGATTATTGCTTTGAATAATATGGGAAACATAAGGTATTTATGATTTTGATGACACTAGATGATAACAGCACAGTACCTGGTCACAGTAAACAAGTGGAAACCAAGTGCTTTCCATTTATCATCTCACTGAACCATCCTGCAAAGTGAGTATTAACATACCATTAACATTACATATCCCCAAAAAGATGTGTTGCTCCTGAGTGGAGATGCAGACTACTAGGTAGCAGGTTAACTTTTTTGTGCCATGGCCCCTTTTGGCAGTCTTGTGAAGCCTACAAATACCTTCTTAGAATTATGTTTTTTAAATGCATAAAATAAAGGAAATCAATTGTACTAAATCACACTTCTATCCATGGACTCCATGGAACATGTAAAGAATTCCTAGTAGAGACAGGGCTGGTTCCACACAAAACAGGTGTTAGAGATGAAAAGGCCATTTACTATATAGTCACCCTGGCCCTGCAGGCTTATGTTGGGGGAAGTGGCTATATGTGAGAGAGAAACAGAGAAAGAGAACTCCGCAAGTTGAGTAACTATAGTAGAATCAAATCTGTGTCATTAATGCACGCTTGACATCCAAGGGTCAAAGATCAACACAGGTAGAATGGCTATTATTAGCCTTGTCCCCAGGTGGCATTTGTGTTCTCTCTCCCATGGCTAAAGGCCTCTGTGGAGGTGGCTCCACCACAGGCAATGACTAGACTCACACCAGGCTCTAGGTGAGCAGGAACTAGAAGGGGATTAGATGCAATTCATCCTAGATCATCAAGGAGTAAACTAAAAGGAAGGCACAGGGCCACCAATCTTCCCATTTCAGCAGCAAAATCTGGTGGCAGCAACAACAGTCCAAACTAGTTCATTGAGCAAGCAATACCAAGCAGGACTGACATCCAGAATTGAAGATGTATTCCTAAGGGTCCTTAAGGAACTACAGGGAGACAGCCTTGTATTAGTCAGTCCCCCAGCAGGAAGCTGACAGCCTCTCAAATGGGGTAACTGGAGGAGAACTTAATAAAGGCTCTAGTTATAAAGATGGAGGTAGGTTTAAGGGAAACCAAGAAAAGTTTGGTAGCCTAGATTAGCTGGAGACATTTACCTTCACCACCCCTAAAGAAGCAAGGGAAGAAAGCAGTTATCAGAATCCAGAGAGGAGAGCAGAATAAATACCCTGACCTCACTCCATTCCACCCTTCGAATCTCCCTGATGCTTCCCATTGGCTGAATGTAACCAAAGCCCCAAGTTCTTAAAGCCCTTCAGGGTCAACCCTATAGCACAGAGCAGGGAGGAAATGAATGAAGAGTCCACCTAGAAAGGCAAATAGGAACTAGCCAGAAACTTTTCACAGAGAGGGGGAAAGGTGCTGAAAGCCATTTAATCTGTGAAATAATTCTTACCGCATGATAAAACATAGATCAACAAAACCAACAGGAGATATCAGTCACATCCCTTTTTCAGATAATAAAATTGAGCCTTGGGAGGAAAAATAACTTCTAAAGACTAATAAAAAAATAATTAACAAAAATGAGATTCAAACTCAAGTCTTCTTAACCAGAGCCCACACTTTTAGCCACTCTGATCCACTGCCTCCAAGAGTTATATTTAAAACTAGAATTCTCAGACTGCAACAGGACTTGGATATAACCCATTCTCATCTCACTGTTCAAAATATTTTTTTCTAAAACTATAACATATGGGCATTTTCATGTAAAACCGTCTATGAGAGAATTATAAACTCTTTATAAGAGGACAAGCAGTACAGAAAGTGGTCTATGTTTGGAAATAGTCAACCCAAAATAAGAAATAAATTATTGTTTGAAAGGGTAGGTTTGCTTGTCTCAGTCTGGGCAAAGCTTCAGTTTTCAAAAATCCATGAAGATTAAAATAAGGTCTCAGAAGAAGCCAACATTACTGATTGTATGAAAGCTTAGAAAGCAAGGCTGATTAGGCAAAATTCCATTCTGCAGACTTTATATTCAGACTTTATATTCAGTGAGCAAAAGGGAGGGTTCTTGTCCTTTCCTCTAGAAATACCACTGAAAATTTACTTGAGGAAGTCTAAGAACACCCAGGGGAAAAATTAAGATATCAACACCAAAATACAGACCTTCCATTGTATTACAAATATTCACTTGTAGTTGATGATGGAAACAAAAATTAGTCTCTTTGTTCTACATAGGCTTCTAGAATACATCTCACCACTCATCATATCGTACTCCTCTGTCTAGTTTCCTCTTGGATTGCACATGTCTGGAGGCAAGCACTTTATCTTTTACTTCTATAATCCCAACACGCAGCATAACAGTTGGCACATCCAGAGTGCTCAGTAGGTATTTATTAAATGGATAGACAGGTGGATGGGCACATGAATTACTGCCCTCCTGTCTGTCACAGAGATGTTTTGGGGAGTAAACAAAATACGTATGTGGAAGCGCTTTGGAAATTATAAAGAATTTCAAAAGAGCTCAGTGAACTGCCTTGGTTTTCTCAGCCCATAAGAAGAAGATGGCAAGTGTTTTTCAAGGCAGGAAAGAAGATGACTTATAGGCTAATGTTAAGGGAAAGATGTAAAACTTATACTGTAATGTTGCTGCTCATCAATGAGCATCTCTGGCCTTGTTTCTAAGTAACTCACAAAAGTAAAGTTATGGATTTGTCAGGCATGATTTTGTTCAGGAAAACAGAAATCATTCGAGGCATTCTGAACAAAAAGGGATTTAATACTGAAATTAGAACCTTACAAAACACTGGAGGGACTGAAGGAATAAAGGTAAGGGAAAGCTGCCACTAGAATTCAGGAAACTATGAATTGCAGAAATTGCAGAAAAGTACTGTCAGTGATCTCAACTGCAAAGGAAAGGAAAGGAAAAGGGAAGAAAAGGAGTTATGTACATAAACTTCGACTTCAGAGGGCAAGCCAGAGTACTTTATGTATATAAATTCCCCCATATTTTTTAGCAAGTTGTTGACTCTCAGATCCAAATTAATTATTCCCTGCCTGCTCTATAAAAATGAATCTGGGCCCTTTAAATATTTTTCCTTAGCCTACTGACTAGATGTTAAGTTCTGTCCATAGGCAGCACTGGAGAGATTGCAGGAAGAAGTTTGCATCCTGGTTTGGTTGTGTTCTCTTGGCCAGATCTAGCACCTGGCTCCTGCTGCAGGAGCAGCTTTTCCAGCACTAAAAATTTAGCTCCTATACTATAAATGATCTCCTCAATTCCCAGCTCCCATAACGCAGTGTACCTACAGCACCCAGCAGCCAGCTTCCCCTAGTACCCCCTAGGCAGTTTTGTAGCTGTGCACCTTCTGTGAGATACCTCCCATGCACAGACTTCCCTGGCGCCCTAGAAGGCATATTTCCAGCAAATTTGACCAGAAGGGCCCCACAGCAACCTCTCAATTGTTCAGCGAGCCATGGCCACCACCTTCTCCAACAGTCTGGAGCTCAGTGCTGAAAGGGATGAACTCATCCTCAGGCACCTGACCTCAGCGATAGGGGTGGTGACTGCTTCATATACCTGCTGGCCCTAAATTATTTAGAGATCTCTTTACTTCTTACCAATACTTCATTACACAATCTTCTGTTATAGTTAATAATTCTTTATGTTAAGCTTTTCCTATTCAAATTGCTATATGGTTTCTTTTCCTTTATTGAACCTTCAATAATGCTTTAGTATATCAGTATGTAAAGTAATTCATTATATGCGATGACTCACTTCCCTCTCTCTATTCTTAACACTCTCACCATTACTATTTAACACAGTACTAGAAGTCTTAGCCTCAGCAATCAGACAGCAAAAAGGAATAAAAGGCATCCAAATTGACAAACAAGTCAAACTTTCACAATTTGCAGATGACATGATACTCTACGTAGAAAACCCAAAAGACACACCAACAAAAAATTGTTAGAACCATACATGAATTCAGCAAAGTTGCAGGACATAAAGTCAATGTGAAGAAATCAGTTGCATTTCTATACACCAATAACGAAGCATCAGAACAAGAAACCAAGGAATCTACCCCATTTACAATTGCACCAAAAACAATGAAATAGTTAGAAATAAACCTAACTAAAGGGGTAGAAGATCTGTACTCTGGAAACTGTAGAACACTTAGGGAAAAAATTGAAGAGGACACAAAGAAATGAAAAAGCATTCCATGCTCATGGATTGGAAGAACAAACATTATTAAATTGTCTATACTACCTTAAGCAATCTGCACATTTCACAATCCCTATCACAATACCACCAGCACTTTTCACAGAGTTAGAACAAACAATCCTAAAATTTGTATGGAACCACAAAAGACCCTGAATAGCCAAAGCCATCTTGAAAAAGAAAAACAAAACTAGAGGCATCACGATTCTGGATTTCCAGCTATACTACAAAACTGTGATCATCAAGACAGTATGATACTGGCACAAAAACAGACACATAGATCAATGGAACAGAATAGAGAACCCACATTTGGACCCACAACTATATGGTCAACTAATCTTTGACAAAGCAGGAAAGAATAGCCAATGGAAAAAAGATAGTAACTTCAACAAATGGTGTTAGGAAAACTGGTCAGCCACATGCAGAAGAAGGAAACTGGACTACTTTCTTATACCATACACAAAAATAAATTAAAAATGGATGAAAGACCTGGGGCACCTGGGTGGCTAAGTCAGTTAAGCAGCCAACTCTTGATTTCGGTTCAAGTCATGACCTCAGGATAGTGAGCAAAGTCCGCTTAAGATTCTCTCTCTCCCTTTCCCTCTGCCCCTCCCCCCACAACGCATGCTCTCTCTCTTAAAAAAAAAAAAAAAAAGGATGAAAGACCTAAATGTGAGACAGGAAGTCATCAAAATCCCAAAGAGGAACACAGGCAGAAACCTCTTTGACCTCAGCCACAGCAACTTCTTGCCAGACACGTTGCCAAAAGGAGGCAAGGGAAACAAAAGCAAAATGAACTACTGGGACTTGGAGAATATGCGTTCCAAACACATCTGACAAACTCTCAGTATCCAAAATCCATAAATAACCTAACAAACTCAACACTCAAAAAACAAATAATCCAGTTAAGAAATGGACAGAAGATCATGAACAGACACTTTTCCAAAGAAGATATCCAGATGGCTAACAGACACATGAAAAGATGCTCAACATCACTCATCATCAGAGAAATACAAACCAAAACCACAATATTACCTCACACCTGTAAAAGTGGCTAAAATCAACAACACAAGAAACAACGTGTTGGCAAGGATGTGAAGAATGGGGAACGAACACTCTTACACTGTTGGTGGGAATGCAAACTGGAGCAGCTGCTCTGGAGAACAGTATGGAGGCTCCTCAAAAAGTTAAAAACAGGGTGCCTGGGTGGCTCAGTGGGTTAAAGCCTCTGCCTTCGGCTCAGGTCATGATCTCAGGGTCCTGGGATCGAGGCCCATGTCAGGCTCTCTGCTCAGCGGGGAGCCTGCTTCCTCCTCTCTCTCTGCCTGCCTCTCTGCCTACTTGTGATCTGATCTCTCTCTGTGTGTCAAATAAATAAATAAAAATTAAAAAAAAAAGTTAAAAACAGAACTACCCTATGATCCAGCAATTGCATTACTAGGTATTGATCCAAAGGATACAAAAAAACAGATTTGAAGGGGCATATGCACCACAACATTTATAGCAGCATTATCAACAATAGCCAACTATGGAAAGAGCCCAAGTGTTCGCAACTGATAAGTGGATAAAGAAGATGTGGCGTGTGTGTGTGTGTGTGTGTGTACACACACATGCACAATGGAATACTACTCAGCCATCAAAAACAATGGAATCTTGGGATGCCTAGTCAGCTCAGTAAGTGCCTGAACTTAATTTCAGTTCAGGTCATGATCTCAGGGTTGTGAGATCGGCCTCCATGCTCAGTGCAGAGTCTGCTTGTCCCTCTTCCTCCCCCTCTGCCCCTCCCCCTGCTCATGCTCACTCACTCTCTCTCACTCCCTCTCTTTCTCTCTAAAATAAATAAAATATTTTTTAAAAAAGAATGAAATCTTGCCATTTGCAATGATGTGGATGGAACAAGAGTGTATTATGTTAAGTGAAGTAAGTCAGTCACAGAAAGACAAATACCATATGATCTTACTCATATGTGGAATTTATGAAAGAAAACAGATGAACATATGAGAAGGGGGGGAATGGAGGAGGGAAACAAACCATAAGACTCTTAATGATAGAGAACAAACTGAGGGTTGATGGAGGGAGGTGGGGGATGGGCTAGGTTGGCGATGGGTATTAAAGAGGGCACTTGTTATGAGCACTGGCTGTTGTATATAAGTGATGAATCACTGAATTCTACTCCAGAAACCAATATTGCACTGCATGTTAACTACCTAAAATTTAAATTAAAATAAAGAAGTATAACCAGTTCATTGAATAGCATGAACCAAATAGAGTGCAAGATAAAATGGTTTTCTTTTTCCCCAAATACTCTCCCCATTTGTGTTATGTTGTATCATTCTCTCCCATCACATCTCAGACAGATTCTGCAGCTTCCTGTCACTTTCAGCTATTAAAATTCCATTTTTAAACTTTGGCATAAATGTTACCATTACCTCTTCTTGTCCAGGTCAGACTACATCATGAGTAGAAGAGTAGAATAGTATGGTCTGCTTCTGGAGTACCTTCACTCTCTCTCCCTCCTGTGTGCAGGGGTGGGGAGAAGGAAGAAAGAGAAAAATACTGCTTATAACTGATGCTCAATGTCTCATGAAACACATGGGGCATATCCTTTAGGAGCCCTGGAAGGTTCTCTACACTGGAGGTCCAGCCCTAGTCAACTTCTTTCAGATGCCCCCTTTGCTCTTGCCCCAGATAGTGCTCCCTCAGCAGCTTCCTGCTGGAGTCCCACTGCCCAGCAGGCACTCCTTTTGCCCTGGATAGCAGCAAGCTGCTACCAAGTTACACCATCATCTCTCTCTAGTTTTCCTTTGCCCTGCCCAGGTAGGCCCATTGTCCACCACCAAATCCTAATCCACTGCCTTAGCATTGTTCCATTTGAGGAATAGGATGCCCGACTCCCATTCTTGCAGATGCCTCCAGTCCCTGAATTCAAATCTCTTCTAGTTGCATTCTCACTTGGCTTAGGAAAAAAGAGAACAAACATGGGAGAGTCACAGCACTCCTTACCAAGCTGACAACCTACAATTCCAAGAATGAACCCCTTCTATCTTTCCAAGTCATTTAGTCCCTAGAACCATGTGTTTGGGGGTAGCATTTCCAAGTCCACTCTTCCTCAGAAGGTCCTGGAGTAGTTATTAGGCCCAATTGTTGGCCACTCTTCTTTTAAAAAAGAGAGAGATTTTATTTATCTGAAAGAGAGAGAGATAGCAAGAGCAGTGGGGGAGAGAGAGAAGCAGGCTCCCCATTGAGTATGGAGCCTGACATAGGGCTCCATCCCAGGACTCTGGGATCATGACCTGAGCCAAAGGCAGATTCTTAACTGATCGAGCTACCTAGGTGCCCCAGCAGCTCTTACACTGTGAAAGACTTACCATCACTTTCGACCCCAAATGGATCCTGCCGGAGCCCAGCTCCAGCAGGTCCAGGGGTCCCCGAAGGATGGACGGTGTCAGTGAAAGGAGTGAGAGAACCAGGAGATTTTTTCTAATTACCAAGCAGGCATCTCTGGTATCTCTGCTCTGCTGGTCTCAGTATTTTTATTTAAAGACAGTAAGCAACAAACATCAAAGGACATGGTCTTTTGAGGTTATTTTTTTAGCGATAAAGCACTTTGGTTAATAAAAAACATTTTTTACGTTTTCTTTTTCCATGTGTCAACTCCCTCTACCAAGACAGAGATAAATTTATCTTTTTAAGTAGTTTGCTCCCAAGCGCACAGGTGCAAGCAGGCCATGCTCTTATTCTTAGAAAAAGTTTAAGTAGATTCCCACAAAGGTAGAATAACAAAGTATTTAAAAGAAAGACAAGTGAAGTGAAAAAACATCTAGCTATTAGTGTGATTAATACACAGGGTTTATGGCTAAACATAGGTTAAACTACAGCTAGACTAAGTGTCACTCTATCTAACACATCAACCATAATAGTGATATTTACACAAGTAAGGCTTTAGTTGTTTGTATAATTTGTTTTCTTTCAACTGAGTATGTAAATATCAAGGAGGTCTGTTTCTTATTATTTTGTGAACAAATGGTAAGGCTTTTCTCAATAGTTTCCTTCCTCTTCATAACATCTGGCCATTAACCATTAAGGGAACATGTAGCAACCAGTATTCTGCTTGTTCTTATGCCTTATCCTTAGATAAGGTCCCTATTCCTTGGGCAGAGCTAACTCCTAGCTCCAGGGTTTCAAGGTCTTAAAATTCTTCCTCCTGATCTGCAAGAGCTCAAGAAGATAACATTAGCAAGGACTGTTATAGGGGTAAGATTTAAGGTTTCCATATGGTTTTGGCTAATTGATCTCAGTCTGTTTAGGAGTGCCTAGAGGCCTAATTAACAGGATCAATTCTTAGGTAAGGATCAGGGGCAATGGAGGGAAATACCAGGTTCGTTTTGGTTGGCAGGAGCTGTGCAAACGCTGCCTTTCCCACGATGTGATTGTGTCAGCCAGCGAGGTCCACGCGGCTCCCAGCAGGATCCTATTGAAAGTTCAAGACAGGAAGTCCCTCTCAGCCTCCTGATACACAAGGAAATACCAATTAAAATACAGCATCCATTTTTTTAAAGGTTTTTATTTATTTGTCAGAGAGAGAGAGTGCATAAGAGGGGAAGCAGCAGGCAGAGGGAGAAGCAGGCTCCCCGCTGAGCAAGGAGACTGATATGGGACTCCTTGGACCCAGGAGTCCCAAGGAGCCCCAGGACCCCGGGATCATGACCTGAGCCAAAGTCAGATGCTTAGCTGACTGAGAACACCCAGATGTTCCTAAAATACGTGGACCCCTGATTAGCACCATAATAGCAATGCTCTAAGGGTACCTAACTCAGGCTTGAGGTGATTTTTTCAGAGTAAGTAATATCTAAGTTGAGTCCTACAAGACATGTAGGTTTATCTAAACACCAAGTATGGGGCGAAGGTACCCAAAAGAGAAAAACTCATATGGAAGTCTGGAGGATAGAGCATTTTTTCTCCCCAGGAATGGCAAGTTTTTCCTGCAGCAAATATTACCAGCATTTACAATGTACCAGGCATTGTGCTGAGTGATGGAGGTATAGCAGAAAGCAAAACACCATGAAAACCCTGACCTCACAATGCTTATTATCCTGGTGGAAGGGAGAGAGCAACATAGGAAGCAGAGAGAAATGAGGTTTCAGGGAGAAGGGGACTAGATGCAAAAGGCCTGGAAATTTTGGCTTATCTGAGGGCATGGGACTACCATTGATTTTTTTTTTTTCAGTGATCCAAGATTCATTGTTTATGTACCACACCCAGTGCTCCATGCAATACATGCCCTCCTTAATACCCACCACCAGGCTCACCCATCCCCCCCTCCCCTCCATAACCCTCAGTTTGTTTCTCAGAGTCCACAGTCTCTTATGGTTCATCTCCCAATTCACTTCTCCTTTCCTTCTCCTAGAGTCCTCCATTTTATTCCTTATGCTCCACAAGCAAGTCTAACCATATGATAATTGACTTTCTCTGCTTGACTTATTTCACTCAGCATAATCTCCTCCAGACTTGTCCATGCTGATACAATAGTTGGGTATTCATCCTTTCTGAAGGATGAGTAATATTCCATTGTATATATGGACCACATCTTCTTTATCCATTCATCTGTTGAAGGGCATCTCGGCTCTTTCCATAGTTTGGTGATTGTGGCCATTGCTGCTATGAACATTGGAATACATATGGCCCTTCTTTTCCGTACATCTGTATCTTTGGGGTAAATACCCAGTAGTGCAATTGCTGGGTCATAGGGTAGCTCTACTTTTAATTTTTTGAGGAATCTCCACACTGTTTTCCAAAGTGGCTGCACCAACTTGCATTCCTATACTTTCAATGCCATCCTGCTCAAAATTCCACTGGCATTTTTCAAAGTGCTAGAACAAATAATCCTAAAATTTGTATGAAACCAGAAAAGACCCTGAATCACTAAGGAAATATTGAAAAAGAAAAACAGTGCTGGGGGCATCACGTTGCCTGATTTCAAGCTTTACTACAAAGCTGTGATCACCAAGACAGCATGGTAGTGGCACAAAAACAGACACATAGACCAATGGAACAGGTAGAGAGTCCAGATATGGGCCCTCAACTCTATGGTCAAATAATCTCTGACAGGAAAAAATATCCAGTGGAAGAAAGACAGTCTCTTTAATAAATGGTGCTGGGAAAATTGGACAGCTATGTATAGAAAAATGAAACTCAACCATTCTCTCACATCATACACAAAGATAAACTCGAAATGGATGAAAGACCTCAACACGAGGCAGGAATCTATCAAAATCCTAGAGGAGAGCATAGGCAGTAACCTCTTTGACATTGGCCACAGCAACTTCTTTCAAGACACGTCTCCAAAGGCAAATGAAACAAAAGCAAAAATGAACTTTTGGGACTTCATCAAGATAAAAAGCTCCTGCACAGAAAAGGAAACAGTAAACAAAATAAAGAGGCAACCCACAGAATGGGAGAAGATATTTGCAAATGACACTACAAAGAGCTGATATCCAAGATCTATAAAGAACTTCTCAAGCTCAATACCCAAAAAACAGATAATCACGTCCAAAAATGGGCAGAAGACATGAACAGACACTTCTCCTAAGAAGACATACAAATGGCCAACAGATACTACCATTGATTTTAAGCAGAGGACAAATGTGATAGATTTACATCATATCACTCTGTTTCAGAGTATATTTTCCTTTGTATTTCCCATAAAAATCTTCTACGTTCATTTTTCAAGGCTCAACCTCTTGGTATACCTGACAAAAGTATCATATGAAAGAAACTCAATTACAAATGCAGGTGCAAAAATCCTAATGACATTGCAGCAGTTAGTTATAAATTCAGCAAAGAATACAGATAGGAGCTTATATTATATATAAGTAAAAATAAATTTCAAGTGGATAAGAGGTTTCGATATAAAAACAGAACTATAAAAACACTAGAAGAAAATATAGAAGGATATTTTATAATTCTGGAGGGGGAAGATGTTTTTTAAACATAACACAAAACATTCAGATTTGACTACTAATCAAATTGTTAAGCATGTAAGTGGCAAAAGTGTACACAAAATTTGAAATCACAACTAGGAAAACAATTAGACAGTGTATATGACTACAAAGGGGCAATACATATAAAGCTTTCATGAATCAACGTAAAAACTTTAATTTCACTCTATAAAATAAGGGCAGAACATATAGACACACATTCTTAGTAAAAGAAATACAAATCAATGTTTGAAACACTTTTAAAAGATGTATCACATTTAAAAATAAAACCTAAAATTTCAATACCATCTTTGTTTATGTTTTTTTTCCAGCTTTATCGAGACATACTTTTCTCAGGTTTTTTGCTTCACTGTGTTGCTGAAGTTTCTTAAATGGACCCCTGATCTCCCCCAGAACTGTGTTTGTTCACAGATAGCTGTCTAATTGTTGATCTCTGTTGGGGGACAGAAGCAGGGGTCTTCTACCTCACCACCTTAGGATGTCCTGCATTGGCCTTTTTAGTAATCACATTTACAGACTTGTATCATACCTTTTAATGCTTATAATCAACCAAATGCTCTAGGATTTTTTTTTTCACAAATTAATACCAAACTGGGTTTTCTTCCATTCTATGCTGGTATGATTGCTCTTTTGAAACTAAATTCTACGTCTTTATTTCTATTACACTCAAATTTCAAAATGATCTTAACAGGTCTGCATTCTGGGCTGAATTGAACAATCATAATTTCCTATCCATAATGCCAGCTCTCAATTCCAAGTAGTATTTTTATTCCAAGTCATTTTTCTTAAAGATGAACATCTCAGGAACAAAGATAGAAAGCCAATGCAGACCGATCAAAGGAGGAAACCCCAGCACAATCTGCGCATGGGAGAGGGCTTCTGTGAAGGTGGGAACTGCCCCAAGAGAGGCCCAAGCTTGGAGATGGCAAAAAAGGTACACAAAGGAGAGGCAATCAACCACATGCCTGGTGACATTAACAGGTAATACCCCATTAACAGGTTCATCCCGCACCACCTATGCCAAGCAGAATGAAGCAGACAAATGGATACTTGGATGAAAGAGGCTATACATTGCCTGGGGTAGCTGGAGAAACCCAAAACACCATCAGATAACTGGATACTAGCATCCTACCAACACCACATCTTAACTCTTTCTCCATTAGAGTCAATAAGGCATACAACAGGAAATCTCACTATCCAGATGAGTACAGAAGCAATAATGTTCTAATATCTATAGGAAGCTAACAGCAGGAAACAGAGGTATTAAACTCAACAAACAGAACTAACACCCAAGGAAACCAAGCTAATGGAACAAACAGGCAGAATCATTAAAAGAAGTATTGGGGAAAGAACCAATTAGAGATCTTGGGAAATAATAAAAATAAACAGCACAATAGATGCAGCTGAGGAGCAATTAATAAGCCAAGAAATTCAGAATGCAGCCCAACTTTTCAAGGGAATTAAAAATATGAAATAAAAGTCAGTGTCATTTCTGTTGCATTCTCTTAGTAAGAAATGAATCACAGGGTGGTTAACCAGCCCAGATTCAAGGGGAGGGGACTACACAAAACTGGGAGGGATGACTCATTCATTGGGAGCATCATTGTGACAACCATTCCCCATGCTTTCCGGCTACTCTATATGTGCCTCTATTATCACCAGTCACGTGATGTTATAATTCAGTTGTCAGCCTCCCCCATTAGACCATGAGTGTCATGAGGCAAGAACCATCTCACTCACCTTTCATAGCCACAGTGGCTGTCTCAAGTCCTAGCACACAGCAGGTGCTTACTAAAGGTTTGCGGAATTAAATTATTCCGTACATAGAGTCAGAGTACCTGGTTCTAAAGATAGTTCTGGACCACGTGGGCTGTATCTCTAAAGAAAGTAAATAAAATCAATTATTGTCAATGTAAAGGTAACTCCAGAAAAACTAAAGTAGAACATGTAACTTCCCAAGACATTACAGGGAACAGGGACACAGAAAACATAATCAAGGGCGCCTGGGTGGCTCAGTGGGTTAAAGCCTCTGCTTTCGGGTCAGGTCATGATCTCAGGGTCCTGGGATCGAGGCCCGCATTGGGCTCCCTGCTCAGCGGGGAGCCTGCTTCCCCCTCTCTCTCTCTGCCTGCCTCTCTGCCTCCTTGTGATCTCTCTCCCTCTGTGAAATAAATAAATAAAATCTTTAAAAAAAAAAAAAACATAATCAAGAGGCACATGGGTGGCTCAGTCGTTAAGCGTCTGCCTTCAGCTCAGGCCATGATCCCAGGATCCTGGGATCCCAGGGTCCTGCATCAGGCTCCCTGCTAAGTAGGCAGCCTGCTTCTTCCTCTCCTAGTCCCCCTGCTTGTGTTCCCTCTCTCTCTGTCTCTCTCTCTGTCAAATAAATAAAAAAAAATTTTTTAAATAATCAATTTNTAGTCCCCCTGCTTGTGTTCCCTCTCTCTCTGTCTCTCTCTCTGTCAAATAAATAAAAAAAATTTTTTTAAATAATCAATTTTAGGGCACCTGGGTGGCTCAGTGGGTTAAAGCCTCTGCCTTCGGCTCAGGTCATGATCTCAGGGTCCTGGGATCGAGGCCCGCATTGGGCTCCCTGCTCGGCAGGGGGCCTGCTACCTCCTCTCTCTCTCTCTCTGCCTACTTGTAATCTCTCTCTGTCAAATAAATAAATAAAATCTTTAAAAAAAATAAAAAAATAAAAAAAATAAAATANGCCTACTTGTAATCTCTCTCTGTCAAATAAATAAATAAAATCTTTAAAAAAAATAAAAAAATTTTAAAAATAAAATAAAAATAATCAATTTTACAAAAGCCTTTTACATATCTCAGAAATCTACATATAGACAAAACATAATAATATAACATGGTTATGTTATTTAGATCTGCTATCAGACTTGAACTAAAGATACAAAAACGGAACTTAGCAGTCAAAAATTTGTGAGCAAACACATGCCACATTTATAAAAACTATCAGGCCACAGGAAAAAAACCTGAAAATTTGCAAAATGCAAACATCATGTAGATCATATTATAATTTAAAATTCATAAAACAAAAAAACTGATAGCCACTTTCCCCCACCTCTCCACCAAAGAATCTATCTACATAAAAATGTGAAATCTTAAAAAAATGTCTGGGTACACATGAAAAGATGCTCAACATCACTCATCATCAAAGAATATAAATCAAAACCACAGTAAGATATCATCTCACACCTTTCAGAATGGCTTAAATTAACAACACAAGAAATAAGAGGTGTTGGCAAGTATTCAGAGAAAGGGGAACACTCTTTCACTCTTGATGGGAATGCAAACTGGTGCAGCCACTCTGGAGAACAGTATGGAGGTTACTCAAAAAGTTAAAATAGAACTACCCTACAATTTACCCAAAAGATACAAAATACAGGGAAATTCAAAGTGATACATGCACCCCAACATTTATAGCAGCATTATCAACAATAGCCAAATTATGGAGCGAGCCCAAATGTCCATTGACTGATGAATGGATTAAAAAGATGTGGAATATATATGTATATATATATACACACATATAGATTATATATATACATATAGATTATATATGTTTATATATATTCATATTATATATACAATATGTTTATATATATTCATATTATATACACACACACACACAGAGAATGGAATATTACTCAGCCATCAAAAATGAACTCTTGCTGTTTGCAAGGATGTGGATGGAGCTAGAGTATATAATGCTAAGTGAAATAAGTCAGTCAGAGAAAGACAAATACCGTATGATTTCACTCATATGTGGACTTTGGAAACAAAACAGATGAACATGTGAGAAGGGGAGAAAAAAAGAGGAAAGAAGGGGAGGCAAACCATAAGAAACACTTAATGATGGACAACAAAGAGAGGGTTGATGAAGGGAGATCTGTGGGGAGTAGGCTAGATGGGTGATGGGTATTAAGGGGGACACTTGTTATAATGAACACTGGGTGTTGTATGTAAGTGATGAAACACTGAATTCTGCTTCAGAAACCAATCTTGCACTGTATGTTAACTACCTAAAATATAAATAAAAAAGAAAAAATAAAGTTCAGTAGTAATTTTTTTAAATGTCTGGGTAAAAGAAGAACTAAATTAGAAATTATAAACTTAAGTAGAACACTAACCATAAAATATATATATATAAAAGATAATCAAATTATATCAGGTCCATTTGATTTTACAGGTGTTCTGTCAAGCTTTCAAGGTCATAATTTCCAAGTTACATAAACAAGTCCAGATCACAGATAAAGGTGAAAAGATTTTTAATTAGTAGTATGAAGTTAGCATAGTACTGATATCAAAACCAGGAAAAGGGGGGCATGTGGGTGGCTCAGTCAGTTAAATGTTAAGTTAAGCCCCAGGAGGACAGCAAGCCCAGGAGCAGAGTCCAGATTTGGGCAGAAAAGTGGACTCCAGGAAGGAGGTCTGGGGAGGTAGGGGAGTGGGATTAGTAAATTATCTGCTGGAGGGTGTGGGATAGATTAGCAACAGGCACAAAGAAAACTAAGCAAAATAAGTGGATGCAATTAACAACTCTGAAAGAAGTAAAACAAAAGGAACTATGATCTTAGTGCTACCAGCAAAGTTGTCATATTTGCTCAGGTTTTATAGGACTTCATGAGTAGCTGATTTGCTGATTGTGTTAAATATAATGTGTTAGTCTTCTCCATGTTCTTTTGAGGTTTTATTGTTTACAAACTTCTTTTTGTATTGAGAAAAACAGCCAAAGCATCATTGACCAAAGTTCTTGCACCAGGTAAAAGAATCTAGAGCATAGTTCAGTGAGCCCTCTTCTTGAAGTGTGAGGGTCTTAAACCATCCTTTCTTCTATGTTCTCCTTCCCCTGTTTCCTATATTGGGCCCGATCTAATGCCCTAAAAACTTGACTCTCACCCTATTCCCACTTCTCTCTCCCCGCAAAAAAGCCCCCAAACATACGTATCTAATTTGTGGGTATGTCCATAACTCTTAAATGATTTGTGCAAAAATCTTGAAGAAGCTAAGAACACTCACTCCATCCCTGGTTCCCAATCTCTTGTGTCAAGACCATTTTATGATGACATTCATACTGATACACTTGTATTTGTATTCATACTGATACGCATATTGATACACTGATACACAAACCTACTTTAATCTCTAATCCTAGAGTAGAGAGAAGCAAAAGCAGTGAGGGGAACTTCCATGTAGAAAGCAGGGTTGGGGAACACCTGAGTGGCTCAGTTGGTTAAGTATCTGCCTTTGGCTCAGGTCATGATCCTGGGGTCCTGGAATTGAGCCCCACACTGGGCTCCCTGCTCAGCAGAGAGTCTGGTTTTCCCTCTCCCTCTGCTACTTCCCATACCCCCGCCCCCTGACTTCTGTTCTCTCTCACTCTCTTTCAAATAAATAAATCTTAAGAAAGGAAGGAAGGAAGGAAAGAAGGAAGGAAGGAAGGAAGGAAGGAAGGAAGGAAGGAAGGGAGAGAGAGAGAGAGAAAGGAAAGGAAAGGAAAGGAAAGAAAAGGAAAGGAAAGGAAAGGAAAAGAAAGGAAAGGAAAGGAAA